>OMLB01057998.1:0-28965 GCA_900302555.1 Myripristis jacobus
ACGTTTACATGCACACCAAATTCCTGTATTATTCGGAATAGCCTCAATATTCCGGTTGTGCACAAGTCATGTAAACACACCGAACCAGATTAAGGTCATATTCAGAATCAGAGCCCTGGCATATGCCTGTTCTAACCAGAATACTGTGCCATGTAAACACCTTAATCTGAAAATGCCCCGTACCGGAATATTCAGTCACGTCTGCGCATGCTCGATTCACAATGAATCCTGGGGCGTCTTTGTTGCTATGGTTACTGCAAGCGGGGAGAACAACATGGCGAACAGCAGCAAGGGCCAGCATTTTTGGAGTGAGGAGGAGACTGCAGTCTGCCTTCAGCTAATGAAAGACTTAAATATCATGGAGTATATCAATGGGAGAAAACACAGAAATAGCGACAGCTTCTTCTTCTGTATTTCCGGCAGACCAGACGCCTATACGCGTACTGCTGCCCCCCGCGGCTGAGTGTCGCATTACTCACACACTGTGCTCGCAAATTACTTTTGCAAATCACACATATCTATTTATTGGGGATTAACGCAAGTGTAATACTCGCACTGTGGAGCCCTGTGTACACGGTAAAAACATGCTAGGAAAATGAAATAGAGTAGAAAACGTTCAGTTTTAGTGATTCAAGTGGTGGTCTAGGCTTGCCTACTTGTTGAAATGTTGCTCGCATATTCATCAAGACTTATTGCTGCAGCTATTTGCAAAATCATGAGTGTGTTTCAATACATCAACATGCCACATCACAGTATACATTTAATAAAAGCCCATTTAAAAGAGTATTCTGCTAAGGTCTAAAAAATGAGGAGGTAACTTTACATTCAAAATACCTCAACAAGACAATACAATCCAACCTATTAGAAAGGCGACACATACAAGTCAACACGCAACAAATACAAGCTAAAAAAAAAAAAAAGGGGAGGAAATTAATTGCTATAGTGTGACTCCTGTCACCTCTAAATGCCTCAGTTTCAAACATCTCTTTAATATTTGTTGGAATACAATACTGAAAAATACTAAAATTAGATGACACTCAGAGCAGCTCTGCAATTCAATAACTTGTTACACCTAAAACGCCATACATAAATTTGAAGTGAACTCAATTTCTTAACCCTGCGACCATCCCAGTACAATCTGGAATCAGGTCTAAATCCCATTATTTTCATGGTAACAACTAAACCACAATCATCTGATGGAGGAAGTCCTACATCAAGATCACTAACAAAGTCTAACAAAGTCAGTTGTTTCTTGTCAAAACCCATCTGTTCAACAAATTTAATGGAAATGAAGTCAAACATTTTTATGTCCTGCTGCCAAACAATCTAACAAGGGCAATAACAAAAGTTCAGTAACAACTTCGCGACAAAGGTGATAAACATAAAAATAAACATGTTACGCAATTTCACCAAATTGTCTGATGCTTTTGATTTAGCTCCTACACTGCTGGCATTCAAGAGACCAAAAGGCTCAGAAATTTGCAAAACAGCAATTCAATGGTCCGACATCCAGTGAACATTAGTCTAGTATTAAGTTAGCAACAAAACTGTGTACCTGGATTCCAGACAATACATAACTGCAAATGCTAAAACCTGTTCAAAAGCGCCGTTTGCAATCAAGATGCATTTGGTTGAGCTTTTAGTTTCATGTTTTTAAAAAAGGACATTTGTAATGGTTTTTGAGTCTGAAAATGAGTGCCCTGTTGGACCGTGTTAAAGCCTAGCAAAAAGCTGCAGCACAGTGTGAGTTTGTCATCACTAAAGCTAGCAGTGAAGTTGTGCTATGTACAGTTATAAATGATAGGTATCAATATTTTAATACAATGTATTTTGAAAAACACCAAACCTATCCTTTAAAGGAAAAACAGGTGATGAGATTTATTTCTAAATTAAATCCCAAAAGTTGATCATCATTACCACTGCAAACTTTAATTACAGCCATAGTTTTATCATGCAGGTGTTTTGGCATAAGTCTCTACAGTCTACTTAATCAGCATGGCTTGTACCTGGTGCTGGCACAGGAGCCCGTGGTCTTCTGGCGTGTGCTCCGCCGAAAGCTGGGGAGCTCTGCTGGGGGAGACTCGCTGCGCTTCTTAGTGGACTTCCTCAAACCTGAGGGAAGGAGGACATGGCAGAGTTTAACAGCCTGCAGATTCTATTCCATGTTTGTGAGTATATAGAGGCCAGCTGATATAAAACAGTTGATTGTTAAACTGCTAGAAAAGAAAACTAGGGCATCCATAACCAAAAGTCTTGGAGCATGTCTGTTTTACTGACCACAGTGGCATACGCAATTGTTTATTGGGGTGGAACCCCTTCTGGCTTTAGTGCATGAAGAGGTGGCAAAACCTGCCATAAGAGAAAATAACTTCATATAGCATTATGATTACCACCTCGATAGCCTGTGGGGGGAAAAAACTTGCTTTGTATAGGTGTGAGAGCAAAGACGGGTGCTGGGAATGTTATGTTTCAACAGAGTAAAGGCTTCACACAGTAAGCAGCTTTAGTGTAGTCTGTTTAGAGTCCTGTACCACCGATGAGATGGGTATTAATAGAAACCCAACTATGGCCATATGACAGGACAACCTTCATGCTAGATCTGTGACTCACAATTCAGTAGTACAAAAATAAACATTCAAAAAGTTAAGAGCAACTAAATGACACATAAAAACTGGCACTGGTTTCCTTTTGTTTATAATTTGGCTTTAATTTTCGGTCCCGTTTCTTACTGGATGACACCTGGTCAAAAAAACAGCCACAAAACTACTTTTTTTTTTTTTTAACAAATGTTTTCTACACAATTTAAAGATTCTGCATTAAGTTCAAATATGGCTCAATGAATACACTGCCATCAACTCTTAACACAACAGTGCTGTTGTGGTATCTGATCCCTATCCTTCCACATTCAGAACCATCCTGTCTACAGTCACTCAATGCAATCACAAATTTCCTCCTCCTATAGTCTAGACCTCAGTAACACCAGTTACTCAACATGGTCAAAAAACACCATGATTGCCTTGCAGAACCACTACACATGCAACATCATTCTGTACACTTACTCACCGTTATGAGAGGAGTGTCAGAGCCTACGTGTGTAAAAGGGTATCAGGAACAGAGAGATGGAAACAAAGTGCAAGATAAATGGAGGGAGATGCCAAGTAGCCGGGTAAAACCGTGTTCTTAGCCTTTTACATGGTAGTTCATGAGTCCCTGCCCACCTTCAAACATGCCCCTGGTCAGCTGGTGGACCAATGTGCCGGGCCAACTTAGGAGGGGTCTATCCATTTGGGCCCAAGATCCATGGCACATTGCCCCAACTCAGTTACTATCCTCATGCTTACCCAGAACACACTGACCCCACACTGATCAGCTAACACTCACTAGCATACGCAGCACTTCCATACACACTGAAATTTCTACTGCCAATTTGTGGCATACCATCCAGTATATCATTCTGCAATCTTTCCGCTCTTCATACAGACAAAACACACTCAATGTAACCGTCACACAACAACCCCAGCCCAACAGTATAACCCTAACCCACTACAGTGCAATTTGAGCTCGATGTGCTGCTTCTGAGTCCTTCACAGTGCTAACTCAATACCTCATGACGGTGTCACAATACCAACCACAATGCAATCATTTTATACCTGAGTTTTAAATTCACAAGGCTTTAAAGAGTAGCGCTCTTGGATCACCAGCCCAGTCACATGACACTATAAATGCCACCATCGAAAAATGCTTTGTGAATATGGGCTACGTTTCTACCATACCTGTGCCACCATCTATTTGTTCCACTATGAACATACTTTGATTTACCAACCAAACAGTATTTATATATTCTCCAGCTTCAAGAAACAAGTACTCAACGGTCTGAAATCTGAGCTAGCCCCTCAACTCCTGATGAAGTCCACATTCCCCTCCTGTGAGCCAGATACACAGCTAGTTAATACATGCACATGGAGAGCTGACTGTGTGCAGTGAGGAATATCACCAAATGTGGTTATCTGTGATACGTATGCATCATGAGTTACACATGTATCTGAATGTGTACTTCCTGCAATCTTAGCCTTGCATGTAAATATCTTGTAAAGTCATGTTTATCATGAGTGATGAAGAATGGTGTGCATGGTTTGTGTGTTGTAATGTGTCTTCTTGTGAGGCAATTTCACCAGCTATATCTGCTGCAATGGGGAAGAGTGAGGTTTTGTAATTGAAGCTGTGACACTGCTGGGACCACAGGTTGTGTGACATTTAATCCTAGAGGCATAACCTCTATCCATGCACACAGGAATACTGTGCTGACCCTCTTGCTCAGAGGTCTTAAACCATGTGTCACATTTGGGATAAGAGCTTGCAGCTTTTCGTTCCAACTAATCACTACACCAGGTGATTTAATCGATTATTTCTTCCTTTCTGGTTTAAAGATGACCGAGAGGTGAGTTGCTTCACAACAACAACAAAAAAAACATGCATTACGTGTTGTTCAAGCACAACACATGCACTGAGGTGACGCGGCACACAATATGTTGTAAAGAGGAAGGGATTGGGACGCACAAACTGTTTTAGTTTGTTGTGCATCTCTGCTCACTCCGTAATCAAGTTGGAAAAAGAAAGTGACACAGCTGACTCTGGGAGAGCCAAGAAACCAAATCCTCATTATAATGCTGACTGGAGAAACTCACGGATAAAAAGAGACACGGTATTAACACTGAAGATGCTTTAAATTGGTGGAGACAGTTTAATTTGAAAAAGCATTTCATAACAGTGTGAATGTAGCATTCTTCTTACTGGTATGTTATCTTCTACCTAGACTACCTATGTTAATTGTGTTACAACAGTAAACTGAGCTGAAAATTCAAGTAAAAGATGTTGCCTCTATGGTTTCCCGAAACACCTGCAACTTTGGCTGTCGATAAAACAAAGGGTGGGAGATTCCTCTCCAAGCCACTGTATTGGGGTCTGAATATAAATACTGTAACCTGGTAAACATACAAAATTAAGGCTTTCTGAATTTCTCTGAAGGCAGTATATTCATGTAATCATGGGGTCTAATGATGCACTATTATGAATGCAAACAAATATATATATTTTTTTTTATATGGAAAAGTCTGCTGTTCCTCTTTACGGTGTGGTGATCAGTGAAATCAGCTGGAGTAATGACTGGCTGGAACTAAATTCTGCACACTCTTGGCCCTGCATGGCACACAGTTTGAGACTCCTGTAGGGGAGCAGGAGTTTCAAACTATGTGTGCCACCAAATGTTTGCTCACACATACACACAACTTCTTTAGCATCCCTGAATGAGTGGAGAGATGAGATGGCACACAGATGAGCAGGGTTAGAAAATCTTACCTGTGGCTAAGAAGTTTGCCTTTTCCAGACACTATGACCAATAACCAAGTAATGATATTTTCTGTGCTATATAAAAACTATCTGTATATCAATGAATGAAAATAATAGGTCCTGCCATGGAGAGGGGAATATCCCCCCCAAGCAGGTATGGCGACTCACTTGCTAGTTTAGCTTGTAATCCTGAAGGCCCAGGTTTGGAGGTTTCAGTTTTTGAGGATCCAGACAGGGACAGTTTGGGCTTTGGCAGGTTGACTTTAGGGTTGAAGCGGGCTGCCCACTCAAATTTGGAAGAGCTGGCAGTTTTGGCCTGCTCCTTGTCACGGGTACTACGGCGTGGGGAAGGGCTGGAGGCTGAACGAGAGCGGCGTGCCTTGGTCTGGTCTTTGCCCTGTTTGACCCGTGCGCCCTGCAGGGCAGCACTGTTTGTGCCTGTGGAGGAGGAAGAGGAAGAGGTGGAGGCAGAAGAGGAGGAGTCTGTCACGTTGCTACACCCAGCTTTGGCTGAGGCGGCCGATTTAGACGCCAGCTTGGTGGGTTTTGCAGTTCTGCCCTCGGTACGGTTGGGGAGGGACCCAGCGGTGCTACTCAGACCGGGGAGAGTGTCAGCTTTCTTCCGTTTCTGGATAGGAGAGGCCCCAGCGGCCCCACTTTTCTTGCTCTGACCTCGACCTGAAGGTGCAGCTGGTTCTGATGCCAGTGATCTCTTCTTGGACTTAGCCTGGCCTTTCTTGGTCTCTGAGGTATTGTCTCGGGTTGATGGGAGCGATTTGGGCTTCTTGGCAGGGGTGGGGCCGTAGGTACTTATTTGGTCAGGAACTGAACTTCGCTTCAGCCCTCGGGTGCTTTCACTCTTTGACTGGTGGCCTGGTCGCTCTTGTTCAGATGTCCCTGCAGCCTCTGGGTCGTCTTGCAGCACAAATGAAGCCACGGACAGAGTAAGACCGCTTCTGCCAGGGGGTAAGAGAGAAGAGCAAGAGACCATCTTAGAAAATTCTCCAAACTTTGAAGACAAAATGATAAAGTACACTGCCTTATTCATTGTATTCATTCAGATCTGCAATAAAAACAAAAGGTGCACAATACATTCACCTTAGTTGTTAATGAATTTTATCTAGCATGACACTAATGCAAAAAGTGCACACCCCACATATACACACACATAAATAAACACACACAAGGTGAGCACCAAGTAGAGAGGAGGGTACCTTCTTGAGCTGTGCCCTCTGGGCTGGCCAGAGGCTGAGCTGGGCGTGGCTTTGGAAGCCTTAGAATTAGGTCTTCTACTTTCAGGTGGGGAATTTGCTTTATGTTTTACCTGCTCTGACTGCAACCTGTAAGGTTGGAAATTGAAGAGCAAGTAACAATGTGGGTTTCTGTAATTACTCCACATGAATGAGAGACTTAATTAACCACTGAGTCATTTTAGTTGACTACATCTGCATATCATGTGATCATTATCAGCTCAAAGGAACACCTCTGGAGTAACATGAAAACTAGCTAAAGATAAATTAACTAATTTTTGTTTATGAGCAAAGAGGATACAGTAAGCTTCACGTTTAAGGCCTGAAGGCACTGAGAGCAATTTTGATGCCCTTTTAAATTGCGTCTTCTGATACTCTATTAGACTGCATGGCAGGCGTCTAAATTCTTGCGTCAACAGACCGCTGAACAACCCAACAAGCTTCACAACTGCAATGGGTAAGTTACCAGTAGACTTAAGGATTATCATCATCATCAGTCTTTGCCAATGCAAAAGACACATACACTGTCATTGCACACTGTCTT
Organism: Myripristis jacobus; assembly: GCA_900302555.1. Taxonomy (NCBI): domain Eukaryota; kingdom Metazoa; phylum Chordata; class Actinopteri; order Holocentriformes; family Holocentridae; genus Myripristis; species Myripristis jacobus. The sequence continues at coordinate 7,141 of OMLB01057998.1, forward strand.
CACACGAAAGTCACATGGCCTTTTTAGCCTGTTGTCCATGTTGTTGGATTAAAACACCACCGACACCAAAACATTATATGGCATTAACCTAGAGAAACAATAGCAATAAACAGTCAGCTAGCTTGATACAGTCACCAAGCAGTGAACTGAAACAGAAACATTTTGGAAAGGCAGGGGTTTTCTCTCCTGCACCGATTGCTGGACTACCAGTCTGTGCTGGGCACAAACAATGGAACCTGCGATAAGCAATTTGTAAGGAGCCAAACTGTTGATTGCACTGACAGTTAATAGGTGTGTTTTCTTGCTGAAAATGTGATAATTAAGGTTGTAAGTGCTCCACAGTTTGATGCATAAAGCTGCTTTCCCCTGTTACCCAGCTGATAACATTACAATACACCCGAACAAGTTAAGTATATTCAATAATTTAATAAATCTGAACAAAACAGTAACACCACAACCAAGAGAAGCTGGTCTGTGGTGTGAACGCAGCAGGCAATAAATTTATGGCAAATGGACCACCAACAAGAGAGGCTCACACCAGACAACTGCTCATCTCCACTTTCCTGTTAACTTTTAGTCAACTGCTATAACATAAAGCAGATCAGGTCTGTTAGCTTCTGTTCTGACAGCTCTAAATCAAAACACCATCAGGGTCCAGATGTCAAGGTGGTTTGAAGCGCATCAAAACGCCAGCAGTGCGTGCCATGCAATTGAAAACAATAAATTTGATTGGAAAGTAAGTTTGACGCACATCTAAATCGCTCTAAATGCATTCAGGCCTTTACTATAAGAGGAAAACTAGCGCAAGAGACAAGTTCTGCAGTATGCCTAAAATATTATTCAATTCCAAAATCATGTAACACCACCCAAGTAATGAACATTACAAAAAAGTCCCTGTGTAGTCTGTGTTGTTCTAACAACCCATTCCAATACTCCCTATAGAAACATTTTAACGTCTTGCTTGTTTTACAGATTTTTAATTTAGAATTTGAGATTTTTAATTGAGAGTACAATCTTGATGTGAGTGAATATGCAGGTGGACTCACCTTCCTGCGACTGTGTGGTCTTGTGGCTGGGCCGCAGCAGTGTTCCTCTGTGAACGGCGCAGTGACCCCCCTGGATTGGAATTAGGCCGGTTGGACATTGGCACCTCTCTCCTGAAGGGACATACCCTTTCTAGACACTACCATTCACTGCAATCAAAGACAGAAACAGAAACCACATCAGAATACTGACAAAATGCAGGGGTGTGTCCTTGCAAGTGATCGAAGGATGCTCTTAAACAGCCAATGGGTTTTCCCTTTCTTAGTTGCTGTACTATAAGCAGCAGCTGTTGTTGATAACAATTTCACACCATCAAAAGCACACCCCTCTAGCCCACTCTAAGTGATCAGGAACAGGAGCAGTTCATCAATTATCCCAAGATTGTACATCTCAAGATACAAGCCCCGCCAAAAAGAGCAGATCAATCCAATTACTCACATTACAAATTACCATTCATCGAGGGACAGTAACGGGCTGCCAGAGAGATCAATGAACCTGAAAGTGAACCAGACAGCTCTTGGCCAATCCAATCACACACACAAAAAAATTCAAATGACTTCACTCACTTTACAAAGACAGGAATTTGTGTAAACAAATAAATTCAATCATGGATTACAAAGACTATCACAGCATTGCAAAACACATAATATGACCTGGGTAGCTGCACTTAGGCTCCAAGTGTCTTCACATCATTAATCAACCCTAAGGGTCAGTGGCATTGTTTTTTTCCCCCCACAAAAATATAAAATAAAATTAAGTCAGAGGGAGAGCTGGATTCTGCAGGCATGTATGTATAACGGCATCTTAAGTATATGTAATAGCTACCAGAATTTTTAAGCACACTTGAATAACACCGCCTCATGTGGCCAACAATTCACTTTAACTAGTCTAGCTGTATACAACACCCTGAAAATCACTTCAGCCAATATCATATAGAATATTCAAGGGCAAAGGTAGACCAAAATACACCAAAAAGCAGCCATGAGGCACATTTTAAGTAAAACGAACCATACAAATGTTGAACCTTTATTTGTCAGAGGTTCTCCTTTAGCAACAGTCAATTTTCTTCAACATGCGCTCTTACCAAACATCTTCGGACACCTGACTAAGAACTCAGCCTTGTCCTGTGAGTTAGCACTTTCACATGTCATTATGCATTTTCAATCTATCAGCTATTTATGAAGGACATTCTGTACAGAATCATATGTCTGCACATATGATTGGTGTAACATTTATTATCTCTACATTTAAAATTTGAATAGGTATTATCTATTTTTTTTATCTTATTTTTGTTGTCTGTTGAATTATGACTGTGGTGAAATGAAATATCATGTCACTGTGTGCAATGTGCATATGTATATGTAGATTTATATGGCTGAGATGACAATAACAAGAAACTTGATCTTGATCAAAACAGAGCATTATCAGTGGATACTGCTTGTTTGATTGCTGGCCAAAACTGACAACTTTAGAAATCAAAAGCACTGCTTACTGATGTAATTGTTAGAGTCATGGTATCATGTAAGCAAAGATGTGACAGAATATGCCTCTTGTATGTAAAGTAAAAATTATAATATTTATCTCATTCTAATGAGTCAAATGACCTGAAGGTATAAACAGTAGCAATTAAAATGGTCAGTTCTTAAGATACAATACAAGACTGTTTTATCAGATGGTGCACAAGGCTGTTAAACTCCATATTAAATGTTTTTTTGCCATCTGAGATGTAACATTAGTGATTCACTGGGTTAGGGCTTAAATCATGATACCATTGATCATAAAAATACGCCACACTTGGCAAGCTCACAAGGCCATTTTAGGCCTGTACTGACAGTGCATCCTAGTCTTTGTTTATTCGTCCATTCTGACAACTAGCACACCACACTCGAACACAACATTTACTTGACCATACTAACTGATTAGACAGTTTGGAACTTACGTCGGCACGACGTTTGTCTGCTATGCCGCTCAACAAACACGAATGTAACCAAAAAATTTTATGCTCATGATACACAGAGGCCTGTATTTCTGACGTAGTTTGCTAGCACTACCGATTAGCATGTTTAGCCACTCAGAACCTAATCCCATACATTTTGACAGTGGCTTAGTCGCATCATTATCGATCCAGAAAACCCATTGTATCGGAAAAGCTACCCCTTGTGAACTTTACCACTTGATATAAAACACTCTTATATGAGAACACTGACACACGCGTAAACAAATAGCAAAGCGAGCTCTTGATTAAAGTTACGCTAGCTAACTTAGCAGTGGTTACAGGAAAATGCGTAGTTGGCGTACCGGTGTGTCAAGCTATTCAGCTCACTACCCAACTAAAGGCATTGTCAAATTCAAACACAGCTCCACTATTTGGCTATATAATTCCGACAGTCATCGGCTAGCTACACATTAACTGAATGGCTTATGTGGCAAACTACCATTACGATCACCTGAGATTTCACATCGAAAATGGCAGCATCGGCTGGACCGTCTTCGCACGAGCGGTTTACTGTAGTGTATCCAGTAAACTAACGCTAGCTGGCTTGGCAGGCTATCAACTCTAATATACTGGTTTGTGTCTGGCCTCCGAGCCAGTTCAAGGGAAAACAAGATGCCACGAACGCTGGTTAACCGCTAGCTCACTTTCAAATGTATGTGATGGGCTGCTTTGATATATATATAAAAAAAAAAATAGAATGCTAATGTCAAGTCGTTAGCTAGCCTGGCAGGCCCAGTATCACACTCGTAGCAACTGTCAACGTGAATACACAAGTAGAGCTAACAGCTAGCTAATGTTAGCTAGGAGGAGCAAGAATATTCACTGAGGATTGCTCGCCTGCTAAACTTAAGGCCAATTCTCAATACAATGCTAATGTTAGCGATCACTGTAACGTTAGCTCGCGCTAGCCAATAGAGGTATCATAACTGGTAATAATCAGGCTATCGACATAACGTTAGCCGATTATGTGTGACTAATGTTGACTAAAAAGCGACCGTGATAAGTCTGGTTATTTAACATGTACTGTTCACAACGACACGCATCGGGAGTAACTATTAGCTACGGCTAAGTTAGCCAAGTAAGCTAGTCAGCGAATGTTTGTTCATTGACCATTAGCAAACAGTAAGTTGTCAAAAATAAACACTAGACGGTTAGCTAGCCAAGCTAACATCAACGGCCTCTGTTGTGTCAGCTGATTAAATAGCACTAAATTACTGACCTAATCAGTACCGAATTACTGAAGGACAGCCGTGTAAGTATCACAATTTCTAACAAGAATGTTATTTTACCAGCTAACCTTGGCAGGCTAATTAACATTAGCAGGGCTTGTTGTCGCTGGTTTACGATTTAACAATCCTGTCAGCTAGACAGGGGGTAATGTCGGTGGGTTTCGTTCACAAACAAGGACAAGCTATGTCGTAATATTTCGATGATATGAGGATAATTTTATAAAACTTTGTGTTAAAATTCACAAATTGCTCTAGCTAGCAGCTAACACATTAGCTGGCGAAAGAAATGGCCTCTGATACCTTCTCCCTGCTTCAATCTCAGACACAAAAAACAGGAAAGTAGGAACGGGACTCGACAGTATTTTCGCAACACCGAGTCATCTTTCCTCGAAAGTATTTCAATATTAGATAATCATGAACATCCTAGAAACTGTTAGCTGGGATGTCACTAAAAAATTTCTACCACAGGTATATTGTTGTTACCTATTTGTTCCAGTGTTGTAGTTGTAACGGACAGTGCACCAGCTCCTTTCTCTCTCTACCCCAGCTAGTTTCACATCAGCTGAGGGCCCTGCAATATACATCCGCGTGATTCTTCCGCTCAGGGACTACTTTTGATGCTTGCTTTCGACACCAGTCCAACACCAGCGACACGAGTTCAGCACAAGATCTACATTAGTAATCTGACAACAAGTTTTCTTCAGATATTTGAGTCGCTATATATATTCTAATGTCCCAAGTCCGTCATTAAAAGGCTAAAGACATCGGTAACGTTAGTCGCAAATGTAACGTATCAATCCGCTGGGTCGTGACCCCCCCCAACACACATACACATAACAGTTTACATGTAAATTGATTTATGATGTACTGCATCATATTTTCTAATTATTTCACATATATGTACCGTAACAATGAGTTATAAGCTTTCGTTGCCATTTAGTAGTCCCTTTTCAGTTCCGTTGCGCTCTCCGTTGCCATGGTTACACTTCTGCGTCCAAAAATGGCGTCCTTGCTCGGGGAGACGCTTTTTGAAATAAATGGTCAAGGTCCACCTCCTGCAAAAGACTACTTCCAACTTGTCATTACAAAAAATGAGGTTGAGTATTTATATATCCCCGTATTTACAACGCACAATGCCGTGGAATATTTTTTGTAAAAGTCTGATATTGATGGCTGGTTGGTTCTTTTGTGACAGCTCAAGTTAGCTAACGAGTATTGCATTATCATCAGTTATATTAAACTAACTTAACGTGCTTATGTGGGTTTGTATTTCATTTTTAGCAAGCTTCCTCCCAAGCCTTTTTTCAAGCTTTCTTCCCCTTACCAGGAGCTCCTTGCAAAGTGAAGGAAGACTTTTCTGTTTCTGTGTCACTGACACTGATGAACTGAATTGCTGGCACACGACAAGTGCTATGCAAACCATTATTATTATGATTATTAATAGTGGTCGTTGTTGTTGTATGTTGTATCATTTGATTACCAAATTACTCGCAGCTGTGTATGTAGTAGAATTAGGCTAATGTTACAATGGATTTAAAAAACAAATTTTCCACAGATATCTATTGTTGATCTCTTATTAATTGATCTCGTATAGCTGTTAAAAGTACTCAACACTGTATATGCAATTTGCTGAAATTTCTGCTCCACAACAGCATGTGAGTTGATGCATTATAAGCTACTAATTACACCATGATGTCTTCATTCTGCCACAGGAGTTAGTGTGTTGAAATGCTCTCCCTTTAGGTAAAATGGAGATCATGGATAATTTCTTTGCGAGTTGGATTCCGAGGTGCTGCACCCAAAGAGCTGAAGGAATCCCATTACGATTTCCTACATGACAAAAGTCTTCAGCGTAAGCTTTCCTTTTCAACAGACTCACTGTCCAGTGTCCTTACAGTGTGTCCATGACACTGAAAAAGTTTTGTATGTTAGTTGTAATTTTTTTTCTGTAGTGAGAAATAAATGGTTAAGGGCTCTGTTTAGGACTCTGCTTTGATGGAAGTTTCCTCTTTGATAGCAAAAGCTTGTTTAAGTTTCCACAGATCTGATGTCCAGGCTATGCCTTGCCACTCTCTGTTTCCAGAAGAGGTTGGTATCATTTTTGGCCAGAAGATCCTGCACTACACCATAGCACTTTGTCAGGGAGAGTTTGACTACCTGGAGCGTTTGCCTGATGACATATTGCTGAGAATCGTGTCCTATCTTCCCCTGAAGGATGTAACACAGTTTGCACAGACCACTCGTAAGTTCAGAAAGGTGAGGGCCTCTTAAAATTCAGTGTTGAGCAGAGGAGTGGAGTCTTCACAAAGCTTCATCCAATAAGCCTGTTTTGCTCAAAGAACGACATCATGTCAGATAAGCTTGAATGTGTTTGCTCACACACACGCACATTTGTGCATCTGTGTTGTGTTGTGGTTGTGTTTTGATTGGAATATACCAGCTCTGCAATTCTGAGGAGTTTTGGGAGCAGACTGTGAGGAGTCGCTGTGCTGAGTTCACCCCTGACATGGAGACCCTAGCCAATGCCATGGGCTGGAGAAAGGTCTTCTTTTTATTCTTCAATGTCAGTGGACCTAAGGAGAAGAAGGGGAGCAGCTAAAGACTTTCAGCGCTGTTCTCATATACCTGTCTCGTACACCAAAAGATAAGCTATATTAATTTTTGTACGTTGTACAGCAACAGCCAGCATTTTATGGTATTGGAGTGCTCAGTGTTCACACATGCTTCAAATTTTAAAGTTAATGTTGATATATATAACCCACAAAAGATTGTCATTCCAGTGATTTAATAAAGGTGCCAAATGTTTTGTTCTTCAGACCAGTGCATTACTTGCCTTTACTTTCTTGTTACCGTTTGGATGGCTTTTAGGCTAATCAGTAATACCACACAGGCCTCTCCCTAATGTTCAATGAATCAATGAATGGCATGAAGTATGTTGCAAACAGTGTAGATTTTTTATATTAAATGAGCTGTATATGATCAATCATAAGATGCACCTGTGCAATCTTTCTTCATTATGAAGGTGGAGTTCAATGGAGTGATCTTGTTGCTCATATAACTGAACATTACTTGTACCACTGTGTTTTCAGACTATTTTAAAGGAAACTTTTAAATAGAATCACAGGACAAAACCAAGAAGGCCCAGAACAACAAGGCTCTAAAACTTGTTCTTGCAAAAAACTGGAATCTTGCTAAAATATCAAGGTCAAAGGTCATTTTGAAAATGTGCTTCCTGTTTATGAATCCCAGCGTCACTGTTCTTGCGCCCTCTGCTGAAGACCCACTGCACTCCATTACGTCTCTGCCACTGCCTCTGAACCAAGCTGGGACAGCAGCTATGTGCATGGTCTGGATGAGGGGCTGTGCTGTGTTCACCCTTGCAGCCAGCAGAGGGAGCAACATGACAGTGAAAACCAGAGTCAGATGTTAGAAGGAGGAGGGTCAAGCAAATAAAACCCTAGGTAACGTGTGCAAAACAAGTGCTGTAATTCTCGTCACCATACCCAGGCCTAAAGCGTACACTACACTTGTTTTGGATTTAAAACCTTACCCAGTGTAAGTCTCTAAGGGCATCTGCCATACAGGCCCTGCCTCAACTGAAACCTTTGCAAGCAAGCTACACTAACGTAAGACAGGTATGCACTGTTTTCTCTGTTTCTAACAAATGCTTTAATAGATCAGAGACAACATATGGCATAATACATGTCAACAAAACAGTTATATACTAAGGTAATTTAAGTCTGTTTCTTTTCTAATAAATGTTGCAAAAGAAATGTGAACTACAAAATAGAACTACAAATAATATAAGGCTTTCCGTTTTCCCGTTTTAGACCCAGAGGAATCATATGTGTGTGTTGTCATTTTACAACAAACTTAAAAAATTCTATTAATTTTAAATCAGTGACGTCATGTTCCTCAATCTAAAATACTGTTTGAAGTGGATCTGCCATGACAGCATGCAACCCTCACTGCTACAGAGGCCTATTATTAGCCTGAGACACAGAACACTGGACGCCGCCTTCTCAGCTGAGTCTAGTCTGGGAGGAAAAATATTCATTACGTAACAATAAAAGATCTGTCTCCCAGACCCACTTCCTGAATACCACAGCGACTAGGCCTCAAACTGAGGCAGAGCGGAAGCCTCATCCGCTTGTTTGTTTGAGCAGAGCCTGTTCTTTGCTGCTTATCCTCTGCCTCCACACATTCACCACACGCCACCCCTCCTTCTCAGCTCCTCTTTGTGGGTCAGTGATGCGGCGGGAGTGACGCAGCAGTGTCAGCAGTCTCCAGAAGGCAACCACACAGCAGGAAGAGGAGCAGGGAGTCTTTGCCAGAACCACAGTCCACAGCCACCAGACAACAGCGAAGAGGAAGATGGTAAAGCTCTAAACTAGGCCAAAGGGAGCACAGGAGCTGGGTTAGTCACTCTCCTTCCCTCCTCCTACACAAACACCAGAGAGACCGCTCACTTCCACAGCGGCAGAGACAGGCCCAGCAAGACCCTCCACAAAGAGGCATTTTGGTAGGCTACTGAGAGTATGAGTGCTTGTTGCGCCTGCAATACAAGTGCTGATGGGGGGATGAGTGTCTTTGTATGTTGCGAGTGAGTGAATATTTTGAGAATGAGAATGAGGCCTACTCAGTCCTGCGCTGTGGTTGTTGTCTCTCTGCTGATCAGTGTCCCTGCAGGCCGCAGCTGGGCTCACTAAGCAGCGGAGGCACAGGGGCCTGTGTGCTTTGTCCTGTGGTTTTGAGACCATCCTCGCTGTAATGTCAAATGTGGGTGATTAGGCGGTGCTTACAAAATGCTTGACAGGTTCCACTAGACATAGACAAAATGACGCGTGCCTAATATCCAAACACCTGCATGGAATACTACTTCACGGATTCTTGGTTCTTCAGCTCAGAATGAAAATTACTCTATCCAGTTTCATATTGGCCATGAATTTGTTCAGTTTGCAGAATTTATTTGAAAGTAATTTGAAGTCATTTTGTGATTATGACATGAGAAAAGTGCACGTCCAACCACGCCAAATGCTAGGGAAAAAAAAAACTGTTCAGCTGCAAGTTCCAATCTGTAAATTAATAAAAATTAATTCATTAATTAGTTTTAGCATACACAAGTGAGAGCTATCCAAATAAATATTAGGATATTCTATATAGAAATTTACTTTGTAATTTTCAAAGCACTACAGAAGAGAAAAAAGGGAGCACTGTAGAGGGAGCTGTGAAGTTTGAAATGATGGAGCGCTAAGGAATGGTCAGCAGAGTGTGGTATATCATGTCACATTAAAACTGTGTGAAAGGGTTTACTGAGTTGGTAACCTCATATTTCTGTTGGTTGCCACAGTAACATGCCCCAGCATGGCAGGTTATAAGAGTGTGAGGGTTGACCTGCTGCCAGTCTAATCCACAGAATGCTCTCCAGGCTAACGCAGTGGTCCTCAGAGCATTCAGGTAATGAGGAGCCAGGCCTTGCTGCCAGCGCCAAAAATAGCAGCTAACTGAGCTCCTAGTTGATCGTGTGCATCTTCATCACAAACACATTACCATGTGATGCATGATGAACACGGAAAAGAGAACAAGAGATCACAACATCCAAGACTGAGATTTATCATCAAGTGCACTTCAGAGAGAAGAGAGCACCCATAGCCACTATGAATAGCACACTCCTTTCCTTTAGGGCAATGAGTGAGTGTAAACATCATAATTTGGCACCTACTACTGTGTTATTTGATGTCAAGAGCACACAGAATTAAACAATTTTAGCATTGGCTTAAAGTGTGTTTTAGCAAGGTGTGAGGGGATGACAGAAAAAATAAAATACGGCTCTGTACTCAGTCATGTAAATAAAAGAGCTGCTTGCTCTCTGAGAGGCTCACAGTGCCATGTCTGGTTCAGCCTCTTCCCCTCCCCCTCGTCTGCAGTGCTGACGCATCTGCTGGTTTTGCATCAATCAGCAGCCTCTATATAGGTATACCCACAGTCCCTGCTGGTAGCAGGTCTGTCTTTCCTTTCCCCTCTGCCTTGAATTTACTTAGCATGCGTGCCGCCATTTTGAGAGAAAAGCAATCATCTCCCTGTTGATTAGTGTGAAACACAGTATGACAGTAATAACTATGATTTTCACTTGAGCTCTGCATTACCTATCCAGAGTGGATATGTAAGAATGAGCGAAAGGCTTCAGTGTAATATACTGCTTCACAGACAAAGAGAGTGTATCTGTATGCACAAGCAAGAAATAGATAGTGTTGCGTGATGCATTCGGGGTGTGTGTTGTTTATTTGTGGTCGATGGATCATTTCGCTTCACGCAAGAGATTTTCCTTTTTGGTCAATATGAGGATGTGTCACAAACGGGCTTGTATGGCACTGGGGAGATGCAGTGCATCAGTGGCTGTACTACTGGTACAGCAGAGAGCTCCTCACTGTACACTGCTACCAGCCGTGCAGCTGAGCGTTTTCTCTCGCGGTTCCATCGAATACAGAGCTGGTGTGTGATGTAGCACCCAGCATCTCTCTACTCTCGCTACAGCCCTCTGCCATGCTTAATAAAAGTTGCCGTTTCCTGCTTAGCGGCTGCAGAATGCTTCAGCTGCCCGGCCAGCACAGAGGCAGAGCCATACTGCAGTTGAGCTGTATGCTCTATAAACTGAGGGTTCTCCGTATAGCCGTAGTAGGACAGAGCAGGGACATAGGGAACACCAGTCAAAGGAGGGCAGGGCAGAACTAGCCCAGGACCTGGGTTGCATGGTTAGAGGCGAAGGACGTTGGAGCTGGAGTCATCTGCACAGAGAGAGGGAGGGAGAGGAAGAAAGACGTCAGAAAAAGCTCTGCTTCTGACAGCACCACTGTTCAGCGACCATCATAGAAAAAAAACTACTTTCACCTTGCTCTAGCGAAACTGTTTTTCATGTATACTAGAGTGTATTTAGAGCTACAGAAGAGGGATACTGCATGACACTGTTTCCTGTTGCCCTGCGTCATTCTCTCTGATTTACTAAGGTATGTTTTGCATGTTTTCCCCAAATTTACAGCGTGTATTGTACGGAAGTACGCTTTGCAGGTGTGCGTGAAGTATGGCTTTTGCTTTGACATTTTCGCTTTTTTTTTGACAAGTCTGTCTGTATACTATACTGCCTTTTCTTGGTTTGTGGTTTAGTACAAGGGGATTTCATGTTACAGGTTGTGAAGCAAAAAAATATTTCATGTGAGCTTTCAAGGTAAAGTAAGCTTGGGTGTGGCAAAAACATATCCGCTTGTGACAAATTCAAAATTTCCGCTCAGTGTGTGGTAGCAACAAACCACAACAATGGAGAGAAATTGGAGAAATCAAAAATGGTAAAACAGCAACCTGCAAGAACGACATGAAGATGAAAGTGCTCCAATAAGCGGCACAAACCCAGACAAATCAGCATCAAGGCTGCAGCACATCGCTTGCTTTTAACAGATGAGAAAGTCCTTTGGGTTGCATTTCTGCTGCAGACAAAGACACACACACACACGCACATACAAAGTATATCCAAGCGGAGACAAAGGCAAACCTCCACTGCACTGGAGACTGCTATGTGCTGCAGGTTCTCAAAAAGGGCAGGCTGTTTGTGAGAGGGAGAGGAGACCAAATACCCGGACGGCTAATGCAGTCGCTCGCCATCCGGCTGAATCCCAATAAGTGCTGCGCCATAGCATGTTGCCGTGACAACGGAGGCCTGTCTGAGAGGGAGGCAGGAGGCTGGTTGCGTTTTCAGTAATATGAGACGCTTCAAATACTGACGGCCATATTGTAATTGTGGCACCAACAAAAATAATAGGAATAAAACAATAATAATAAACATTGGATGACATCATTGGCAAAATTTGTGTGCACTCTGTTTTAATAATTAAAAAAAATTTAAAATTATTCTATACCTTAAAATTGCATAGGATGTGCAAAAGCTAAAAAAAATAAAATAAAATAAAAAAAATAAATAAATGATATCAAACTGAATTGTCCAATGATAATATAACTTCAGAGTTTCTTTGCAATATAATTTGTGGTTGCTGAATCACATCTAAATCATTAAGAATTTATGCTCTCCTGTTTTCTGTTTATTGGGCGCACAGAACAGAAGTGGAAGTTCACAACAAAGATTTCCTTTAACTGAAACTCATCATTGTAGCACGGCTGCCTCCAGTATAGCAATCAACCAAGACAGCACTGGAGAATGAATATCTCCAGGTAGTCTGAAGTGGGAACAAATGTTACCCCATAAACAATCAACACTCCATACAGGCCACTATCCCATTTTTCAGTGTCAAAACCTCTCCAAAGATAGTGAAGGAGAAAATAGCTGTTGCATGGACCCTTTTGCTGTTCAAAAATGCTTGCTGATATTACCATGTTCATATTATCTACAGGATGGCTGCACATTTCTCAATTGGTACTGGGGTCTCCAATGAGAAACTTGCGAGCTACCACACCCCCTAACTACAAAACTATCCTTCGAGCAGCCCTGAAAGAATCTGCCTTTGTGAAGCCGCTTTTTCTGATATGAATGCTGTGAAATCTAAATTAGATAGATGAACATTTAAATGACTGTAAAAGAGTGAACATAAGCGGAAAATACACGCCTCTTCATGCAGTGACAGTCATCTAACTGTGAAATGAGTGAATGCACTTATTATAAAATGATGAGCTTTTGATGATGATGATGTGAACAGAAACAATTTATCATATATCAATAAGTAGGCAAAGTCTTCTGTGACGTTTTTAAGATGACTTTTTGAAGATGTTTTGATATGTTATATCATGTGAATTTCATACCTTGAAATTTAAACTTGGATTCAGAAAATACATACCACATGCTTTTTGGTTGTGAACTGTTTTTTGTTTTTTTTATACACAAAATGTGGGCTTTAGATAACAATTGATATAAGAAGAAAAATTGCTGCATTTAGTCGGTATGGATATAAAGTTCATTGACTAGTGGTTTGATACAATATGTGAATAAATGTCAGTAATATAAGACACAAGTAGCTCCTGGTCACTTTCTTTTTTTTCAAAGTTGCTCTCGGATGAAAAAAGGTTGGGGACCCCTGGTATGACATAAGCTTACAGTAAGACTTTCATGCAACACCAAAATTAAAATGTTTGATAAAGCAAAATAAACTAGAATGTTTTAAATAGATTACAGTCAAATAAAAAGTGTGATTTCTCTCTAGGTTCTAGTCGGACAACTGAATGATCGTAATGCAGGGCTGTTTGTTCACCACATGCAAGAATATACTTGTCTTAGTGGACACATTCAGCATCCTCTGTGAGACATGCTAAATGACTCAAGTTCAGACTCAAAACACACTGACTTTGATACAAAAACAGTAGAACACTCACTGCCTTTGATCACGTACAATTTAAGCATCTCGGGGGTGGGGTGGGGGAGGGCATATCCTCTTTCAAAGAAACAAAGTATTAGACTGTAACTTCCTGTCTGAGTTGGAGTTCACAGATGATTTTACTTAATCACAGAACTAAAACGAATCCATATATACCCTCTTCACTCCATATACAAAGAACCACATCAGCCATGTCACTAGAAATCTGCAATGCTTATATACACCATAGAGCACTGTGTGTTTATAGGCTAGTAATTGTATAGGACTAACACACGTTTGTCCTGACAGTCAGATTTGCAGCACAACTCAGATGAAAAAGCCTAATTGTGTCAGTATTTCTTATTTTCATAACAGTGCTAATTTTACTTCTGTGGTAGGCCTACTTGATCTTAACAGTTCTTTTTGACTACCTTCTCCCACACAGGATATTGATTAACTGTTCCCATAGTTCTAGTTGACAAAGCTCTGTGGGTGAGACAAGTCAAAGTATTCCTCCACTGCTTACTAATAGTGAACTAATGCAGGGAGCATGGGGGACATATGACTCACCAATGCGTAACTGTCCGCATTTCATTTCATTAACCTGGGTCTTAAGAAGAATGAGACTGGCTTCATGAGCTGTGATAGCACGCTGAATTGGAAACTGGCCAGTGTGAATGTAATTTAGAAGAATGATGACAGAGATATGAATGAATGAGTCACAGCATGTCTCAGCTCCCACTCCACCAGGTACAGGCCAAGACACCCTATGCATGGTGGGTCTTTTTTAAGGTGGACCAGCAAATATCTTTTCGTAACTATGCTCTGGATTAAAGATGTACTGAACCAGTTTAGGTCATATGTGGAGAAAACAAAAAGAAACAACATGAATCCCCACAAAAATCAGAACTTTAAACAGGCAATCATTACATCTGTGATTTTTTTAGTCATAGCTGTTACAGTACAATTGCTCAGTGCCAACCTTTCCGATGCTTACCTAACCAGACATATTGACTAAGAACATATTGTTACTTATATGAAGAAAGTCAGGGAGATGTTTAGGGGGGAACGACCTGTGGGCTATGAAGAAGCACCACTATAGTTCGATGTCTTGCTTGAAGGCACTTTGACAGTGGTTGATGAGGGAAGGGAAAGGGCTGCTCCTCCTCACCCAGATTTTCTCACAGCTGGGATTTGAAATGGCACCTGCTGTCATAAACCCATTTCTAGAAGTTATCACTGCCCCACATCTTAACACTGACAAAGGATTTGCCAGCAACTGTCACAAAGTGACGGTCGCAGTGTTTTCATTCTCAGTCCGTGAGATCTAACCTGCTACAAAATATTAGATTAACATTTTAAAATGTTTTAATTTAAACAGTCATAAAACAATTTTTTGCAGGCTATTTGATGCAAAAGGTCAGGGTGGCTTCCCCATCTTTGTCTGTGTCAGCCAGCAGGGCCGACTCTTTATGCTGTACCAATGTATAAGGACATTACTGCCATCTAGTGTTCACACTAGATGGCAACACTAGAGGAGCAATTTATTTTCCTATTATAAAATTGACACACATCTTCTTTGTTTCTATAACACTCTTATGGCTGTCAGATCTTTAATTTTTGTAATACCTCCAATCTAATTGTTTCTCTTCTTCTCCTCTTGTGCCTTTTACAGATGACTGTGGTGTCTCCCTGTACTCACAACCTGATGGATAGCACGCACCCTCACACAGTGCTTACCAAGCTAAATGAGCAGCGTTCACAGGGCCTTTTCTGTGATGTTACCATTGTGGTGGAGGATGTAAAGTTTCGGGCCCATAGGAACATCCTGGCAGCCTGCAGCGGATACTTCCGAAATGCTCTGACAGCTCCTGAGGCCTGGAGCTCCAGCCAAGTGCTAGAGCTAATGGACCTGAAGTCTGAGGTGTTCGCCAGTATCCTCAACTTCATCTACTCCTCTAAGGTGACATCAGCTGGTGCAGAGGACACAGGGGGTCTTGTGGCAGCAGGAAAAAAATTAGGAATTCCTTATTTAGAGAGACTTGCAGAGCAAGAGAGGCAGGGCTCAGGCATGACACAAACCCTACCCGAGATAGTTAAAACTACAGACCCCAGCAAGGCCCCAGTGCCTAAAAAAACAAAGAAGGAGGTTCTCAGGCCTGAGGAGATGGACATTGCCCGAGGGCCACGGATCACCAATGCCTTCTCTATCACTGAAGTGTGTCCTGGGAACAACCCCTTCACCCCTCTGGTTCTACCCAACGGGGAGCGGCAGTCACCAGATGTGGGACAGCACCCAGCCAGCTGTCCTACCACCTCCTGTCTCACTGGGAACAGCGAAACAACACATGCCCTCTCGGAACACTCGTATGCTGTAACACAGGCTACCGAGCAAAACGATAGCAATGAGGGGGACAACAAAAAGCCCTCAACACCACAGCCAAAGCAACTGCTATACAGGAATGCAGGCCCACTCAAAAAGCGCCACAGGCTGAGAGGCACTTTGTGTAGAAGTATACTTCCTACACCAGCTGCACCACACATAGATATACCAAATACTGGCAGCCCCACATCAGGTGATGGTGTCACAGCAGTACCTGTACCAGTCATGACACCACCTGCACTTGACTCAGTGGCAGAAACAGAAAAGAGAACAGATACAGTGGTACCTATAGCTACTGATAATGTTCAAATTGAGTTAGAGCCACCCACACTTTCCCCTCACACAGAAGACAGCATTTCAATCTATGGATGCGAGTACTGTCCCGAGATATTCACAAATAAAGCTCTTCTCACAATTCACACAGAAGTACATAAAAAGCGCTTTGTCAGTCATTTGTTTTGCAAATTTTGTCACAGGAAGTTCATGCACCTCAAACGGCTACGTAACCATGAGCAGGTCTGTCCCAAGGCCTTGAGAGTCCCACCTGAACTAGACTCAAATGACAAAGCGGCCAAAGAAGTGGAGCTTCATTCAGATAACATGCCAAACATAGACAATCCAGTGACACAACTACCCTCTGCTGACCTCCCCACCCCTTACACTCAAGAACCTCTTCCATTGGACCAATCTGAGCCTCAGCGGATTGTGGACAGGGCAGTAAAGGCAGGTGATGGCCAGAGGATATACAACTGCAGTGTATGTAAACGGGCCTATGTGACGCTATCCAGTCTGAAGCGGCACGAGAATGTGCATTCCTGGCAGAGGGCCTATCCCTGTCATTACTGTAACAAGGTGTTTGCCTTGGCAGAGTATCGTACCAAGCATGAAATCTGGCACACAGGTGAACGGAGGTACCAGTGCATTTTCTGCCTGGAGACCTTCATGACCTACTATATCTTAAAGAATCATCAGAAGTCTTTTCACGGCATTGATCCCAGATTAGCTGTGAAGAAAAAATCAGCCAATGGTGGATTCAAAGCCAGCGTTTATCCCATCAAACTCTACAGGCTTCTGCCTATGAAGTTTCGAAAGAGACAATACAAGACATACAGTCAGACATATTCAGAGGGTGTGGAAGGAGGTGATCAAGCCCCACTAGACAGCAATTCTGTTATACACCCATTTGAAGAGAACAGTATTATCACCAACCCTGATACTGTTTCATTTCCTATGCCTGTGACATTCATGGCTACAACAAAGATGGTGGCATCAGTAACGCCTCGAATCAGTTTTGACCAGCCATGTGACCAAAATATTGACCAAAGCCTGAACACTGAATTGGAAAGTAGTCACCAGAGAGGCTCAAGAAAAGAGGTTGAGCACAATAGCTCACCCTTCATTAGCTATGATAATACAAACCCTTTGCAGCCCAACACAGAGTCCCCTGCACTGGGTTACGGAGACGATACTCATGCCCTGGTGAACACAGAACACATTAGTCATAATATACCATTCTTAAACTCTCTGAACACTGTTAACAAGCTAGGTGAGTTGTCAGCTGCAGCGAAAAGAGTTGAGGCTATGACCAAGGAGATACTTCTGTCAGGCACTGAGAGTCTAGCACATGATAAAGTGGTAGGTGCAAAGACTGAAACATATATTGCCAAGCCTGCATGCCCAGGTCCATCTGTGGATGGTGAAACAATGCCCCTCTGCCAGATAACAGTGAAAATAGGCAACGAGGCCATCATCCGCCGCCGTATCAAAGGCTCCAAGCTGTTCCCCAGAAAAAAAAAGAGAATCAGGGAGTTGACTGAAGTGGAGAGTCCAAGTCAGTGCCCTCCAACAAGAGGCAACTCAGACAGCCCCAGGCTGCGCCTCAGAGCAGAAGTAAGTTCTGCCATAGAGTCAGAGACATATGATGATCCCAATGACCGTGACACAGGTGATAAACTTTGGCGTCCCTACTATTCTTACAAAGCTAAAAAGAAGAGGAAGAAGCTCAGATTCAAGCACAGAAAAGATAAGCAGTACAGTTACCCTGTAACATCTGTAAGCAGAAATGCTACTAGTGAGGCCCACATGGAGAGAAGATGTCGGGTGACAGATGAAAGTAGTAGTGGAGAGGGGAAACGTAGTCTCAGGAACAGCAGCCCAAGGGCCACGTACAACTGTGACATCTGTGACAGCTCCTTCATCACAGAGTCTGGTCTGAGAGCACATGTTATTGGCTCCCACCCATGTTTCTGTCGGACCTGTGGTAAGCAGGGCCCCCCTGGTGAGGTACCTGCCGGTGGTGATTACGTTTGCAACAGCTGTATGGAAAATGGCTCTTGCTTTGATAATACACCCCGGAGCCCCAGCACAGAGAAAAGGTATCGCTGTTCCTTCTGTCCCCAGCGTTTTCTCTACCTTGCCACCAAGAGAAGCCATGAGAAAAAACACCAGGAGACATCTGCGAAGGGATATAAGTATGACACCTATCCTCCATGTTCTAAACAGTCAGCACACCTGGGCAAAGACATTAAACAACTGGCTATCAAAACAGAAGAAACTGAGAATCAAGTTAGCACTGACATGAAAAGTGACAAGGTGGGAAGAAGACATTTTTCCATTGATAAAATTAAGCCTAAAATTGAGGATACAACTGACTATGTGTCTGTGACGTCAAAGTCATACCAGGACATTTCATATTCCAGTATCAAAAGTTCACTGTCATCATGTATTGACCCAGGCTTTTCCTTGTCAACCTCAAAAGTGAAACATAAAATGGGTAAAAAAGGCATCGGTGCCCAACATTCTATGCATCTAACATCAAAAAAACAAGCCCATGACAGAGACAGAGATAGCTACAAGGGTCTCTTGATGAGACCAAGAACAAACAGTCACGATGATCATGAGAAGCCCCCTAATCTGTTTTGGAAAAATGACCCTGAAACTAAAGGGACTCACATTTTTATGCACAAGCCAGAGAAGTGGATGTGCAAACAGGAGCCTTTTTTTGAGGACCATGACTGACTATAGGCAAGGGTGAGAGAGAAACTGAATTGAGTATGAGCCACTGCTTTGGTTAAGGAAGTGAAAGAGCACCTTGGGAATCATTTTGTCTTGATAGCTGAGCTCAGTAAAACCTTCCCTATGGACCCACACTGACCATTAAGACCTAATGTCAAGACAGATTGTAATTTCTTCCCTTCTAAACACGAGAGACTGAATGATTTTTCACATCTCCGGAAGATATTTTTTGATATTTTATAGCCTTCTGACACAGACTGTACTTTGTCCATTTTCTATGCATATAAGGCAGACTCAGAGATATGACTGTGTCCTCAAGAAAATATGTTACTGAAAGTTTCTTCAGAGCAGGATGAACTCCATGTCTCAAAAAGGAGTAAGGCTTCAGAGAGGGGGGAAGATGTGTTAGATAACCAAATGGCTGCCTAGTATGTTCCCATCCTTACTTTTTAAAATATGTCTGAGGAAACCATGTCATGAATTGTAAGACTGTCACATTCCTGAGTCTCCCTTTCAGTTAACTGGGCATGGTGAGTTGCACTTTATAGTTAGACTATGCTTATATGTTGATTAAATACTTTGGTAATTCAAATACAATTATATAATGAGCACCACTGTTATAATTATAATTTCTACCACAGGCACCATTGAGATTAATGTTAATACTTTTGAGTGTTTAATATGTACAAAACATGTAAAACTATTGAAATAAATGTTGTTAATATTCCGAATAGTTATATACTGTCCTTGTTTAGCACAGTAACTGGTGCATTTCCTGCCTTTGAGTTCACTACATATGACAGTCAGCATCATATCCGTTTAAATCTAAAACCCATAAGCCTGGATTTATCACACATCACACATTACTTAAAGCTCATTTATACTAATAAAAGAATTGTTTGGCAAATACCTAAGAGGCAGATGGGCAAAATATGTAGAAAATACTTTTTTAATGGGATAGGGGGGAAAGCTATCATCATTTATTAGATCTAAATGAGAAAATAATAGTATAAACAGTTCCTCAGCAAGCAGCCTCCTAAATCCACACTTAAGTTCTCTAGTCCTCGAGTTCCTAAAGGATGAGGAGCCCATCTGAGAAGTTCATTCCCACCCACCATGTATGCAGAGTCTGGGCCTCAAGACACAATCTACAGATGTTCCTTACTTCCTTGTTTATTTATGTGGCTTGGCTACTGTTGTAAAAGATGCAGCAAGTCATAAAGGCATAAGGTACAGCTTGACACAGTTTGTTCTTTAAACTGTCATACACCATCCTAAGAAAATGACTTAAGTCATTTGCCCCCCATCCCAATGTAACATGGAGACAGTAAATAACAAAGGATTAACTATTAAAGCACTCATAACAATTCATGTGTTGATACTGATACGATCCCAAACCAATGGGAGCCACATTTCTGTTTTACTCTCTGTGAACAATTACACAGTAAGAGAATAAATGAGAATCCCATTGCTCTATGAGATGAGCAAAGATTAGTTGCACTAAATTTCAGGTAAAATCCTTACATTGTGGATCTACAGTGAGAGACTCATAGGATGCTTGCAAAAATTCACACATAAAAATGGAAAATGAAATATATATATATATATATATATGAACTTCAAGATTCAACCCTGTCTTGATATGATACCTTGATACAATCAGTGCTTCTCAGCCATTTCAGTGTTGTGGAACACCTCAGAAAAATACGAACACTGGAACAAAGATGGAACAAATTACAGAGTTGCTGGGCCAGGTCCTAATTGCATTACTTTGAATGGAAAAGCATGGCTTAATGAGGAAATGTGATATATTTGCTCAACAATACTAGCCTTGACATCTGAATAAAATCTGAAGACACACCTAAGAATTGCATAACATATACCAGTTGAGAATCACTACCTCAGGCTGTCACATGCTTCATGCAGAGCTGAGAGCATTATGGTCTGCCAAATTAATGTGCACCAGGATTAGATGTAACCTGTTCTCCAGAGTAGATGCTTTGGAGTGAAATGTGCAGTGTAATTCACATACGGATGAAATAGATTAGTTATGCATACCTGAGTCTTCACTGGGGCTGTCTGATACCATCAGTGTTGTGGATTAGGCCTGTGTGTTTTCACCCAACAACAGAGCATCATCACCTTGAGGGACAGGAGAGAACACATGGATGTCATTCATTCTGTCATCAAAAGGAGATAGGTCTGCCATATGACTAAAAATGTCTCTTAAATTGTGTTTGCTCACATTTTATTTTGATTTTTGAATTGATTCTTGATTCTTTTTTTTAAAAAATATTTTATTTAAACATTGTTTTTATAAGCACTTTGATTCGTCTCTGGTTATAGGTAAAGTACCTTTTACAACAGTGCTACACCAGTATCATTAGGGGTGTAAGAGTTCAACAAACCCACAGTTTGGTGTGTATTGTGGTTTTTGGGTCACGGTTTCGGTTCGGTGTGTTTTGGAAATTGTTGTAAAATATTTGCAAATTTTTTTTCCCAGAGATTTGATAACAATATATGAAATAAACAAATATTCTTTCAAAGGCCAAGTGCTGCTTTGACTATGGAAAACAAACATACAAACACTTTCACTTTTGTTTTTTTGTTTTTTTGGTTCGGTTTTTTGTACCTCTAATGGTCACAGCTTGCTATATTTTTTTTCCATTATCATTACCGTCACAATTAAGTGTTTTATATTGTTAAGCCGAATCCTCTCGTTCATATAGTCTTTTGCTGCACATCTGATACCAGTAACTGCATGCCACATAAATTGCAATAGTCTTATTCATTCACACTGTTGCCACC
>OMLB01058000.1:0-26955 GCA_900302555.1 Myripristis jacobus
GTGCACCATCTCTGACAGTTTCTACTTTTGGAGGGGCACATAAAAACATAAAATGTGGTAAAAAAACAAAAACAAAAAAAGTTTATAGTCCAGTCATTTTATGAAAAAACCCAGGACAAATTGCAAGAGAAGCAAACTCAGCTGATTTTGTGTCCTCAGCAGGGCCGGCTTTTTGGCATAGGCGGTATAGGCAGTTGCCTAGGGCGCCATCTGCTGGAAGGGCGCCGCTAGCAGCCAGAGGGGCGCCAGCAGCGGTTGTTGATACCGTTGGGATTTTGTCGGCGAGAAAAAAAGACAAGAAAAAAAAGTCAATCACAAGTTATTATTCTGTTTACACATGCATATCAACCATTATCTGATTTGATATGCGCTAATAAGGAATAAATGTCAGAACAGATACTTAAACAACGAATTAAAATGAATGAAAAGGTTACTATATATATATAGTAACCTTTTAATTCATTGTTTAAGTATCTGTTCTGACATTTATTCCTTATATTCCTTATTAGCGTGATATGCATGTGTAAACAGAATAATTCAAATAACTTGTAATTGACTTTTTTCCTTGTCTTTGCGTGTGTAATCAACTTGTGAATTTTTATTGTGATATCTGAAAGTAAAATGTTGAACCCCTTTCCCCTGTGTGTTAAAAGGCTGTTTTTTGGTATTATATGGTCATATAGAGGTGATTTTCAAAACTTTCCACCAATGGGATTCCTTGGGACTTTTTTTCCCTCACTCAGGACATACTGAGGATACAAAATCAGTTGAGTTTGCTTCTCTTGCAATTTGTCCTAGGTTGACCCCAATTTTGGCCTAAAATTACTGGACTATATTGGAAATGTCAGTGTAAAGTAGTTGAGGAAGTTCAGTTGGCTGGTCAGGAACTGAAATGTTCCTTTGTCTTCTGATGTAGGATGGGGAGAAAAGCTGGGCAACTGTAGTTTTCGTTATTGTTAGGTTGAAGTCTTGTATGAAGTAAAACAACACCAATGGAAACTTAAGGAGGCATCATGTTACTCAAACAACCAGACGTCCAAATTTCAAAAGGTTGAAATGGGGTGAGAGTGTTCTAACGATTCGTTTTACATGTTTCAATAGAAATGGCCAAAGTGCACATTCAGCCTTTTGACTAAACTGGATGTGCTGTCTGATCTTTACTGCCTGAAGGCAATATCAGTTGACACAAGTCAGTCTGTGGAAGTCAAAAAGACAACACTTCCCTGTCTGGGGGTTGACAATAAAGAGAAGTGCATGGCAGAGAGTTTTTAGCACACTGGTGAGAAAGGTGAGAGGTCAAGACAGAACAGAGCTCGGTTTTGAAAACTCTCTAATGCATCACCTCTGTGTGACAAAGCGGCAGATGATCATGGAGGCCAGTCTTTCAAAGGCTGCCGTAATGGACTCTCACACATTCTTCTCCCTGTCTGTGTTTTGCTTAGGCTGGCCTGACTCTAGAGTTAAGCCTGAGAGAGGGGCTGAGTTGATCACACCCTCTCTCTCTTGCTTTTTCTCTGTCTCTTTCTCACTCACTCTTCCTGCACCCCCACCCCACCCGAGCGGCCTGCCAGACTCATGACTTGAACATGGCGTAGCTACAACATAAATTCTGGTTCTGCACACACACACACACACGCATACACACACACACACACAGAAGGGGGTGGAATTGGTGACTTTTTGGCCTGGCTCCCGTCCTCAAAAATGGATCTCTCCATTGAGCAACTGAACAAAAGGCCTTTGGAGCACCTTTACTTCCTTTACTGCTCACCTCACCCCTCCTCTCCCCTTCCTCTTTTAGGGGTCTGGGGGGGTGCGTGTTGATCCTTGTGCTGGACTTCTAGTGATTTATGTCCCCCTCTGCAAAGACAAAGGCAGCACAGAGCCCAGGAGGTGAAAGGCTACTCCGTGTACATACACAGAGGTATGCAGCCCCCCAACAGCCCCCGCCACTCAGTTAGCTCTGCTCTCCAAAAGGCCTGCTTCATATATCATCTGTGCACCACCTCAAAAGTAGGTCAATAAAAGAGAGTTTGGACTGTAGTTCTCAAGCACGAAAAGAGGAAAAACTCTCAGAGGTAGTAGAGTGTGTAATGGGCCAGTGAGGATGGTCTGACCTAGTCTGGCATAAATGGTTTTAGGTTATTCTCTGCATGAAAGAGTGACAAAACATGTTCCATTTGGTGCAACCCTTCACCCAAAGTTTCTTACAACATTATGACTACATTAGAACTTGAACCAGGCTTGATATTTTGAACCCATCATGACCATGGCTGAGAAAATTTTGTCAACCCACCAACCAGAACAAACTCTACTGAATTATATCCTGGGGAAATTCTGTCTGAAAGCAACCAGAGCCTGACTACCACCAGCCAGATTCTCAATAAAACAAAACATGTGGACATTTATCTTTAGTCTGCTCATTAACTGTAGTATTACAGCCTGTTAATGCAATGTCTTCAGATGGGAAATCTAATCTAATATTATTCTGTGTCAGTCAAATCCATCCAAAATTAACTTTAGCAAATTATTGCATCAACTCATACCTTACGACAACATTTTGGTCAGCTCGATGCCTTGCACTGACGTGTGACACCAAACAGGCCACTTTTGCAGCAAAGTAATTTCACACAGCACAGTGTGGACCAGCATGCACGGTGGTCCACATCAAATATTCAATATCCATTAAAAGTTAAAACAAAAAGGGAAACAATGTCAAATCTGAAACTCTGAACCCAGCCAGCAGACTCGAAATTTCTCTCCTCTCTGAGCCTGACCTGACCTGATAGGAGCAGTTGTGCCTCGCTGAGTTTGGGCAGCCATCTCAAGCTCTAGACAGCATATAATTTTAACATGACTGGTCCTCATGGGAATCCTGGACCAAACTGGGGCAGTAATGGTGTCATGCTTTGCGCGTTGGCCTACTCTCTGACCAGAATAGTGCATCTTTTTGTGAACTGTGGCCAAGACTATTGTCAAGTCCACTCCAGACTGATCCAGTATTCGAGCAAAAGCAGATTAATTTCAGCATGATGAAGCCCAGCCCAGCCAACTCTGACAACCAAGTCTGCTCTAATCCATCCCAGTCAAGCTCAGTTTGGTCTCATCGATTGTGTTTCATGCAGTGTGGAGGAGCTGAGTTCAAAGCTCTCCAGCCTGGGAGGGTGGAATGCACCATCCGCTCTCACATGTCTGAAGGTCCACAGGATCAGATGCCTTGGAAGAGAGGAATTAAAACAAAAACGGAGGGATGAAAGAGTAGAGAACATTGGAAAGACATGGGGAGGCAGAGGGAGGGAAGTGCTGCGCTGGGCACATGCACACATACCGTGTACACGCAGACACACCCGCACACACACACATGCACACACACTCAAACTCACACATGCATGCACGCTTGCTTGCACGCATGCATTCCTATTAAATGAAGGCAAGCAGGAGTGTTCATCTCAAACAGGGAGAGCTGTCAATCACCTTGAAGTTACGCGTGAGTAGATGGGTCTGCTTCTATTAAAAAAAAAATTAAAAAATAAACACCACCCACTCCCTTCTGGCTCTGTATGGTGAATCAGCTGTCATACAATAACATTCACTGACACGGCCTCAACTGATGAAAAAAACGAGGGAGAGAGAGTGTGAAACAGAAAAAGGGAAAAAGACACGGACAGGAAGCAACTTTGTGTGGGAGGAAGGGACATGCAAGTCAGCAATAAAACTTCAAATGCTGAGTTTTTTATTCTCCCAGGACATTAATTATCTCAATATTCAATTTGTTTTTCACACATCTTTGCGCTCCACTCTGCGAGTGTTGACACAGTGCAAAGACGTACTTTTACAGAGGCCATCTTTGTTGTTCTAGGCCCGAACCTGATTGGTGCTCCCTAGCGTGGTGTGGAGGAGATGAGGAACGGATGAGGTGAGAGGGTAGGATGTCAGGGAATGAGGGGGGAAGGCACGCAAATCCCATTGGGGTTTGTTCATAAAAAGCACACATCATCCTCCATCTGGGCCTCATTGGACAGAGAAACCTGAGTATCATCCCAGTTATGCAACCCAGTTAAACCACCTTAGACCTCCATGTAGGAAAATCAACATCTATTAGGCACACCTATCACTGGCAACCCTGATGAAAGCGCAGCATGGGCTGGGTGAAAGATTTAGTGTCTGTGCTGTAGGTTACAGCTTGTAGGATCCCGGTTGGCACTGTGAGTGAGTTGAAGGTCGACAGTGAAGAGTCCAAGGTCTGGAAGGTACCGTCACGGATGTAGAGTGTGAGGTCAAGGGTTGATGTTCATGGGTCAAAGAGAGTGGTTAGTGTCTACTGTCCACGCCCGTGCTCTGGGTGGCCTCCGTCTCCACAGGCCCCAGGAAGTGGCCGAAGAGGTGGTTGTGTTTTTCGGTCTGAAATGAGTCCTTCCTGAGTGGCAGTGCGTTTATTGTTCCAGCGAAACGGGAGAGGATTGATGCCTATAGGTAGCAGGGGAGAAAGCCGTGTGCGGCCCAAGTGTCTGGAATGCATTACAAATCCGTCTCACAGTCGAAAAATACCTCACCTCACAACATCGCACTCCCCATGCAGTCCGCCTTGCTACACTGGCTTCATGTTACTGAAGGATCAAGGTATCACACGCTAACAGGCAGTGGAACAACAGCCACTTGGTTCAGATCCTCTAAGAGGCAATATGGTAGTAAACATTTCTGATGCCGCTGGAATGTTGTTTGACTTAGGTCTGGAGCTGTTTGAAGACTGATAAATACAATAAATTCCACCTGTTATTTGTGGTGAAACTTTTTTTTTTTTTTTCCAATTCTTTCCTCCTCAATCACTGGGAAATATTCTGCTCAAATGTTTTTGTGTCTTTTGTGTTGTGTTTTTGGATATTGTACAAGCTCTTATGACTTGTATGTGTTGAGCCAAAAATGTATCTTGAAGGAATGGAAATCAGCTAACTCCCCTTGGATTAGAAAGACGGCCCAGTGATTAAAAAAAAAAAAAATGCTTTCTGCATTTGGAAGGGAAGCAGTACTCCAAAATGAATGCTACCATGTAACTAAGACTGGGTCACAAGGCATGTATGTTTAAATGTATATATTCACATAGAACTCTCACTGTTATGCTCTTTTTAATAATTTTATTGTTCAATCAATATCTGCCTATGTTTGCCTGTCCCAGAACAATCCTGGTATTTAATTACACTTAGGAGTTTAACTGAGTCTGATTCTGATGGAAGACAAATTTGTTGTTCTGTAATGAATGCTTCCATCCTTTTACTATCATTTTACATGATAGTAAAACCAGTTGCATCAGTTTTACTCAAAGGAACAATCTTTGCTTGAAACAGTAGACACTTGGTTTTTCATGTGGTGCAGCAATATGTAGCCTACCTCATTTTTCTCTTTATGACCTACACTGACTATAAAGTTTAACATATATAATTTGGCAGCCAAAATGTTCTTTCATGAATTACCAGCACACTTGAGATTTTTAATCAAATTTTTACTCAATGCAGCCAAAATCTTCCTGTGATCATGATAGGCTTTCGCAGAAAAGGCTCATAACATCATCATGTTATCTGTGATGCACTATCTGCCTTATGACATTGGCCATCAGTTTTGCCTAACCAAAGAATGCAGATTCATTAGGGCTGTTTTGAAAGTCCAAACTCCTACATTAAAGACAGAAGTACTCGTGCTTCAAGGAAAGTTATTTACTCAGCCATTTACTGCAGTCATTGTGGAAGTCTCTGTAGACCGGGGAGACGGCACCAGTTGATGATGGATGATAAAATACATCTATAAGATAAAAGGAAAGAAGCAAATAAAAAGCCTTTTCAGATTATCTTCATTTTTATCTGCAGTGCTCCTCCACTCATAGATTTTATATTGGACTGTACATAAATACTGGTGCCAGTGCTTTAAGAGGGAGAGCAGTGCAAAGAAGCAGCTGTATGCCAGCTGTGGAAGGCTCCATGATAAAGAGGGAGAATATTTCAGAGAGCTACCTGGCCATGGGCAGTCTCCATCTCCCCTGGCATTTCTGGAATCCCTTTGTACATGAGCACTTCATCTCCAGCCAGTAACGCTGCCCTATCCCCGCCTTTTGCCTTCCAAGCAGATTTTATGGCAGTCTGTCCAAAGCTATCTTGGCTAAAAACTTCCAGCTCTAAAGGCTAGTGATCACAGCTGAGCCCGGCCTTTTAACCATTCATCACACGACCTCTCTTGCTTTTAATTCCACTGTTTGCACGTGTTTGTCGGCCCACGCTGTTTGGCTGTGTCCGGTGAGGCTAGTAAGTATCTCCAAAGCTGCCTTTAACCATATGCTTACTGCTGCCACATTACAGTCTGATCCCAATGTAAATGCTCATTCTAATCCAAACACCCTTGCAGTGGCTCAATCAGTGCTCATGCTGTGTGCCAATTCATTCTCCAAAACATGGGGACATGATCTAAAGGCTACCAGCCTCTTTTGATTTATTATTCTGGGAGTGATCGAGCGTAAATACACACATTCAATCACCCACCCACCCACCAACACACACACACACACACACTCACACACAAACCACAATCTTGAATGCAGCTGCACAGACGCAATGTCAAAGGGGGTCTCAAATGAATTGGTCAATTGTTGGTAATTATGAGATCTATATTTTCCCCAAAGCACCAACAATCTGGCTCACATTAGGCTGTCCTGGAGTAAAGAGCCCCGAATTGAGCTGTGCAGAAGGACATACCTCTGGAATAAAATGACCGCCCCTTCCACATGTTGCCTGGAAGTCAGTTAGACTTTAAGACAAAAGCCGCCTGTGTTGTCTTTTGAAATGCAGGCCCATTTTGACACGACCGCATCATGTTCTCCGGAGCGTCCAGATGTCAAGGAGTGGCTGCCATTGACTGCGGGCATTAAATTGTTATTACACCACTTTGGAACTAGTTCCGTTATTAAAACTGCGGGCTGATTTTTGGCTTTGGCGAATACCCATGTCTTGGCCACAACAGAGCCGAGAGTGCGTGAGAGTGGGGGACTTCACTGTACATCAAAGGAACAATGGAGACTCCCCGATTTTTCTGCCAATGCTGATTCAAAGACCAGTGATGGATTGGGATCATGGGGTGCGCCCAATATCCAAACAGGTGAAACAAGTCAGCAAAAGATTAAGCCTGAGCATATCAAACAATTTAAGAGACAAATCTACTGACTGTCATTTCATTTTTACAGCACTTTTTTTTTTCTTTTATCCCAGACTACCCATTTTTCACTTCCAGGTTAAAATTTAAAGCCTATTCAATCGGTCTGTTATTGACAATTTATTCATCATATTGCATACAGCTTCAAAAAAATCTAAACTGCAGAGAGACGACTTAAGGTCAACTCCAGTGACAAATGTGTGGAATGCACATGTAATTACCTTCACCAAGGGAGCTGGACTAGGGTTATGTTTTGCCCCGTTTCATCTATTTTGTTTGTTAGCAAGATATCTCAAAATGTTATGAATGAATTTGCACCAAAACTTTGTGGAAAGGTTAATCATGGACCAAGAAAGAGGTGATAAACCTGGTCAAAAGGGGGCGTGGTGGTGAGCATAGCAGAACACAAAAAGTCACATAACGTCCGTACGGGTTCACATAATATGGCAAAACTTTGTGGAAAGCTTGGTCAAGGGGCGAGGAAGAGCCGATTTACCTTTCACACCAACTGACCAAAAGAGATTGTGGTGGCAGATGTGGCCTATCACAAAAGGTGCATTTTATTTGGTCAACTATGTGAGATCGGAAATGGCATATCTTGAGAACTGCATAGTGTTGACAGGGGAATGCACTCAACTTATTACCATCTTTCTGCTTAAAGTTTTAGTCAACATGATTCTGCCTATCTAAAATGTAGAGCAAGTCTCAGATCGTCACGCAAATGTGGGTCACAAATTAGGTGACCTGCTTACACCTCTGACGATCAGAGCTGAAGCTGAATAATTACCCACAACCTGCAGGATTCAGCACTGAAATGCCCGGCTAAGCCATTTACACTGTACTCAAGTCCCAGGTGGTAGGGGGATTTCAGGTCAGTGTAATGGGGTGTTACAAGTAATCATTTCCATTCAAGACAATGCAGCTCTGTTTGAATATTGTGTAACATCGTCCTCCTGTGAGCTGTGATGGCAGCATTGTGTCCATGGTGCGGACCTCTTGTCTCCTGCATTCCTTGCCAGTATCACGTTACAAGAGCCGCCCCTCTGGGGAGTCTACTGGGTTTCCTAATGGGCTTTTAATTGGTTTTAATTGCCACAGTGTTGGGGCTCAATGAGCCGTGCCCTGGGCTCCGCTCTGTCGCTCGCCAACAGAAAGATCTGGACCCAAATCAACATTTCAGATCGTTCAGTCCAGAAAACTGGACAGACGGGAGCTCAAGTTGTCCAGTGATTTGTGCATCGGAGGTGTGAATCGATTTGTTCCTCAACAGATGAGATCATGTTCCACAACGACTGGCAACATTTCACAAATTTACTTAATGTGTTGAGCATCTGTGGAATGATTTGAAAGTGATTTACAGTCTTTATGGCTATCACCTGGCTCTAGCATTTTCTTTTATGGTTTTATGGTTAGACAATGTTTTTAAAAAAATGTAAATTTAAATAATAATAAGAATAAAAACACCCATAAACTTGAATAATCAGAGTGGTCTGCATTTTAATGTACTAAATGTGTTGCAAAAATGACATCTAATTGTTGTGGACAAAAGAGCACTGCCTTGCTTGAAGTATGTTTGAAAGAACATTTTGTTCCCCATGTTTGAAAAGTATGTGTATTTTTTTTTTTTAACCATGGATCTGCTATCTGCTTTGGATCTATAAAGCCTGTGTTTGGCCAATGCCTTAACCAGCACACTGGAAACGTTTCTAAACCCAAACAACTGTGGAGATATCATACCAATGTGACATCCAGGGTCGCCACCATGAACATGTACAATAACAATATGACAGCGTGTTGGCAGCAATACAGCACAGGAATCAGTACCATTTGAAGGAGAGTGTTTGGTGTAAGTTCAGTCAATGCAATATTTAGGAGAGCCAATCAAGCTCTATTATACCAATTCAGCAGCTTGAGTGCTGTGGTAGAGCAAAGAATTGGGGCACAGACTGTGTAATATCCTGTAGCTCTGGGGGCATAAATGTCCATTTTTCAGGCGAAATTGGAGCATAACCTACTTTATGTGGGCCCGACCACAAACTGGGGTAAAGTCCACACTCTGGCTTAATCTTTCCCTACTCGTCACCTAGCACAGTGTCAGCACCTCTCAACAGCTAAAACCAGCCTAAACCTCTCTGTCCCACCTCCTCAATCCCAGCTGCCCAGGTATCAGTCAACACATTCTGACTTTATCCCCCACCTTCAATTTGGCTTTATTGCAGACCTGGAATGCGTGGTATGTTCATAGGCACACCCATCCACTCTATTCACACACACACACACAAACACACAAGGACACACACACACAATCTACAATGTGAACACACGCCTGAGCCTGCACTTTTGGCTTTTCATATTTCCAAAGGAAAGCGAGTTCCAGTGGCAGGCCTGGCACCAGTTCAGGCAGACATGGTCAGATAGGGTTTTACCAAACCTCAGTCATGGCACCAGCTACAGGACCCTGCCTGCCTGTCTGTCACTACTGGCAGGTGGTGCCCAGAGGCTAAAAAGCTCCAATCTGAGACCTCAGCTCTGCTTTCCAAACCCTCCCTCCCTTGCTTTCCATCCTCCTCACCCAAATACCTCTCCTTTGTGTCGAGTGGCACGGTGGAATCCTGTTGCCCGTTTGAAATATTCATGCCGCGCCAGTCTCAATGAAAAGGCACATTCTTCTTGCTCCCACCTTTCTGCAGAGGCGTGTGGAAGTAGGCCTGCCGTGGGGCAGAACCGGATCCAGCCTGCGGACGCTGGGAAAGTGTGTCAGGATCTGAGAGTGAGAAATCCCCATGGGAGCGAATTTGAGTGAGAACGAACACATACCTATACATGCACCTACACACACACACATACATCCACACTTTGCTTGCTAAAATGATGG
The DNA here is from genome assembly GCA_900302555.1 of Myripristis jacobus. Taxonomy (NCBI): domain Eukaryota; kingdom Metazoa; phylum Chordata; class Actinopteri; order Holocentriformes; family Holocentridae; genus Myripristis; species Myripristis jacobus. The sequence continues at coordinate 10,067 of OMLB01058000.1, forward strand.
ATGATGTGCATGAAATGCTCCTTCACCTCCCCTACATCACCACACAGTGGGAGAGGGTGGAGGTCCTCTTACAATTTAGCTGTCTCATGGGAAATAAAAAAAAAAAAAAAGAAGTCCCAACATGTGGTGTGCATACCGATGCAGCTCGGAAGTTTACTATCCCAATAACAGGGCTAAACAAATGCCAAGTCAAACAAAGCACTCTGGCTACCCTTCTGTTTTCAAAGACACACACTTGCTCTCTTCTGTTGAGTGGCAGTTGTAGGAGACCAAGACCAGACTACAACAACGTGAAATTCAGCACCGGAGTGGACCATGGACCACATCTAATGACTGACTGTTTCTCGTGTGCAAACACAGCTCTCAGTGAAACATATCGGTTTGGGAGGGGGTTCATTCACAGATTCTGAGACTCCACCATAAACACCAAAGATGCTCAGGATGTACGGCTGATTATTGATTTGAATTGTTTACAAGCGAAACAGTGCTGTGCTCACAAAATGAGAAGGAGCATACACGTGAAGGCTGTGGGAAGGGCTGGAGATTATTGTGGCACTGTGATTGTGTTGAGTTCTGGAGAAATGTTTCTGTTAATCATTGTGATCCGGTGTAAAACAGGGGCAGATTCCAAGCTGAAACGTGATACCTCCTCACAGTGGTATCAGATGGGGAGATCTTCAAGGAACTGTTGGAATATAAGTGCTGTAAACAAAAATCTGGGGTTTAATGTACCATGACTTTGTGTGTGTGTGTGTGTGTGTGTGTCTGTGTGTTGTGTTTCTCTGTCTGTATTAGTCACTACAGATAATGTGTGCGGAAGCAGACACTTTGTTTTTCATAGCTGTCTTTGTGCACATCTGAGTGTGTGTCTGCATGTGTGTTTGCTCACGCATGTGTGCATTCCTGTGCGTGTAGACAGTGTCCTCACAGCACCTCGATGCTTTGGGAGGCGCTCAGTCTTCCCTTTGTGCGCTGTTGACTCCGAAAAGCGCCACTTCAGTGGAATATGCCTAGCCTGTCATTAGGAAGCATGGCATGGGCATGCTGTTTAACCATTAGCAAGGAGTGGAGCTATAAGCGCTGGGCACTGCCAAGAACAGCACTGTGCTGCCACGAGGACAGAGAGGATGGCCCTCTGCAGAATGTCTTGTGTGTGTGTGTGTGTATGTGTGTGTGACAGAGAGAGAGAGTGAGAGAGAATATGTACATGTTTGTAAGAATACACACAATGAGAAAGGAGACATTTTACTCTCATTTTGCTCTCATACAGGAGGTTCGGTTTGCCCTTTGAAAAACTGGTCAAAATGCAATGCCTTCCTCATTTTTACAATTCCGCCCTCTCCCCATTCTACCCATTTGCAAACCACACACATCACTTTGATTGACAGCCGGCTGGACCCCAGTCTCTTACGGCAGCCGTTCAACATGTTTCACAGGGTTGTGGGCAACATGGCAAGTACGACGAACGCACTTGTGACGTAGGCTGGCCGGGAGAACTGGGGAGTCGGTATCTCTGAATTACAGACTAGGGCTAAAGGAAAGCTGCTGCAGCTAAACCACCTCATTAGGTCGTGGTGACTGCATTTAGCCAGCATTTCCCCCCCTCACACGTCCAGAGAAGCCGCATCAGACATGGTGATTAGCTGTAGAGTAAACACGTCCATATCCAAGGTCTCAAGGCTCCACCAACATGGATGGCAACAGAGTTTACTGTACTGGCCAGGCCCATTCAATCACAAGTAACTGCTAACCCAAGGTCAGGCAGACTCGTAATGTTTAGTCAGTGCTGTGTGGCAACGCAGAGTCTATGTTGTGAGCTTGTTTAGTTTAACCTCGCCTCACGGGTTTGAATATGTTGACATCACAAATCCAAATATTCAATTTTTAAAGCAGAAAGGAATGTTGTTTTTGATTTGTCTTGAAAATCAGTCCAGAGCTCAAAGGAAAACAAAGGGAACACAGTTATCCAAACTTTTAAGGAGACAGCTCTTCCCAGTGTAATGGCAACTAACTTAGTGACCTGGTTCCCACAGCTAATACATGCGATGGTAGCCTAGATCTTAAAACACTCTTCAAGTCTGGTAAGGGAGTGAACTGAGAGTTCTTCAAATCCCTCATCTGAGATTGACTTGGACACCAAAGTAGAATACCATAGCAGAAAAGCGTGCAAGGCTTGGATTAATTATTGCAATATCTGCAGCAAAGCAGGACAAATTTGCCGCACACTTCATTTGGTTTTACTAGCCCCTGTCTCATGGGGTGTTTTAACGGAGTTTAACCCTAGTCTAGGGAAATTTTTGCCCATTTAATTAATGTCTGTAGTCAGTGGTTTGACTTTTACTTGGGGCAAAGTGTAACCTTTGCCAAGATTTCACTGTTGCTGGGTGGAGAATTCTTCTTTTTCTGTGTGCATATAAGGAGGAGAGAATGAACAAAAGAAAAAAAATGACAGAGGGAGAAAGAGTGAAAACACTTGTTTTTCAATTAACTGAGTGTTTACTGTACTGTAAATGTTACAATGTCAAAGCCATGATTTATTTTACAGGATGCATATATATCTCTTTATATCTTTTCCTCCATGTCAACCCAGTGCTGTGCCCCGGCTCTGCACGATATACTGCATCTCACTATTTATCCAGTATGTTTCCTGGCAGTTTTCTGTAGTGCAAACTCCACTCCCTGTAGTGTGTGGGTGGTATGTAGAAAACACGTAGTTGTGGTGTTGAGGTCGTGCACAGGTCACGGATGCTGTGGCGAGAGGAGACAGGAGGGGGTGTTGGGAAAGAAGCTCTGCGCCCAGGGCTATGCAACCAACCTCTGGAGCTGCAACTCAGCTTCGTACAGACAGTTGTAGACACCCTGTCTGGATGAACAGCTGGCCAGGATGTCTGAGAGAAAAGGGGGGAGGAAGAGAGGGAGAGAAGAGGGAAATAAGGGATAAATGGATAAGAAAAATAGAGAGAGGGGTGGAATTGAGACGTAGATGGAGTGATCGTGACGGAAAGTGACTGACAGAGTGCCCTATATCCAGACGCTCCAGGGATGGGCCCCTCCAGCAATGGATGAAGGTAGAGGGAGTGGGAATCAATAAATCTGGCTAGGGCTGGTTGTCATGGCTGCCTGGGTCCACGCAGGTTTGTTCAGGTGGCCTCCTCCATCAACCTCCTCCTGCCACTGCTGCCTTCTCGGCATACTGAAAAACACCAGTTGAAAGAAACTGTGTCAGAAGGAGGGCAAAACAAGAACTTGTGGTTTTATGGCTTCCTTGACACAAACGCAGAAGCATGATCTTTGAGGAGGAATTTGGATTATGAGGAGAGTTCCTGAGTTTGCTCTTTGGAGAACTTTGTTTTTAACCTTTATTTGTTTTGCTCACCTCAATGTTAACAGATGACCCGAGCCTATATCCTGATGTTCCCAGAATGCAAGCGAATTTAAACCCTCTAGTCACAGGCTCATTTCTTATGAACTTGGAGGGTCTGCTGAGTTCAAGTAGGGATTTTTCAGCACACACTGCCAGAGCCAGAAACTGGCCTCTTTGTGGCTGCGGTCCAGAGACGCTGGCCTAGTGGGCAGACAGACAGAGGGAGACAATATGAAGAACAAGAGACATGGGGGACATAGAATGGGAAAATGGAGAAAACAGACACTCTCTAGAATAATGCACACACATACACACATGGATATTACAATCGGTCTTTGAGTGGATCCATTTTCAAACACATACTCACACATATAAACTGATGCATGTACATACATATGCACACACACAACACGCAACAGTACAATCTCTCTCATTCAGAGACACACACACAGGGGTATAACCTAGACTCGCAGACACGATGAAACACACAGGAGCACACAATGTATGTGACACACACACACACACACACACAGACATACATATTGAAAAGGATCCAGAAAACATGCAATATAATCCCACCAGAGTGCTGCATACTTTTTCACTTCTCTGTGTCTCACGTGCCGGTGAGAAAGTAAAAGAGTGGGCTGCGTAGACAGGGCCCATTTTTCTCTTTTCCTGTGGTCGGAGTGTGTGACTGGGGATTTATTTTCGCATCCCTCCTAAGGGAGGTCACTGTTTTGCTGAATTTGAAACATTTGAAGTATCCGAGGCCCCCTTCCCTGTTCCACATTAGAGAAATGGCCCATTCATTTGGACCTGTCAAAGTACATAATGGCTCTCAGACCGTGTCTGCTTACTGCTCCTCAAACTGGGTCACACAAACACGCTGGCCCTTGATCTCATTATGTAATTTACCTCTTCTTCACTCCAGCTCTCATAAAGGTAAGATCTTCATTGTCACAGACACCAACATGCAGATGTGCAATTAGAAAAATAGCCTAACGTGAGACAATATACCAAAAATGTGTTGCTGCCTGATGCTCCGCTGTTGAAGGGGGCAGATGGATAGTGAGTGGATATTACCTCGGACCGGGCTCTTTGACACATGGCTGTCTGGGCTTCCCTTGCCTCCTGCAGGTCATATGTGACTGTAATGGCTATTGAAAGGTCTTGCTGGGGCCAAAAAGGAAAGGTTCCACAGACCTCAATAACTATAAGACCATAGTCAAGGAGAAGATAAAAAGTTATACAGCGACAAAGTCTGCCTGATACAGGTAATTTAAGACAGCAGCCCCCGGAGACACTGACCTCAAGACAGCAGTGCACTGACAATTGGTGATAATTTATCATCTTCTATAACACTGCTGTGTTGAGTTATAAACATTAGATGTTGATAGCTCCTTTTGTCTGTCTGTCTTTTGTTTGACTTAATCTCAGTGGCAGTGCCACTGAGCTCATATTACATTTAGTTTGGTAATATGGGTGTTTTTGCGAGTTGAAATTGGGCCCAATTTGAAACAGACCCACTCATTTTGAGTCTGGTCCACTTAAGGTAATTGAATTTGACTCCAGCATTTTTCTCCAGTATTTGCCTGCTAGCCGCTACATCATTCACTGTACATTTAACCTGAGAATAAGCTAAGCTCTTCGACTGCCTTTTCCCTCATTAGACCAATAAATATCTGTTCCAGAAGCACGTGCAAAAACACATTCATGCACATACAGATACATACACATATATACTACGTGCACACCCTCTCATACATGTATCCTCTTTCTTTGGAGGGCAATAAACATTGTGGCTGGCTGCCCTTTAAAGAGGTTCAGACTAGTTTAGAGTGGCCTGGTTCAGAACTAGGCCAGATATTCTCAGCCCGACCCCTTTTCTCCTTTGGCCACTTTGAATTTGAGTGTTTATACGACCTCTTGGAGACAGAGATGGGACTGTGTGTTTTTAGACTGCAGAAGCGAACATTAACACGCTGAAAGACAAATTTTCTTTCAAGTTTGTTGTTTTTTTCAATACATGGAAGAGGATAATTAATAAAAGGATTTGGGTTAGTTCTCATGCTGTTGTTATGAGACACACCACTAAGTAATCTTCAGATATGTATTTAAACTTCACGCGTCGACAACAACCCCATCATTTATCAGGAGGAAGCGGTGACAGAGTCCATTATGTTAAGTTAACAGGGGTTTCACTTCACTTGAAGTGGGGTAATTAACAACACACTGAGTGCGCTGGCCCTTTTTATTGAGCCACGGCTAAGTGGAAACCCCTTTTACAGGAGTCAGTGGTTCATCCCCAAGCTTTTTGGGGGGTGGCCAGACAACACAAGCCCACTGACAATGATGAATGGGGGCTTTGCACGCACACAGCCTCTCGGATCACATCTTCAGTGGAGGACACAGGCTTGTGTACCTCCTCACTGTGTACATCTCCTCAGCTAGGCATTTTGTGTGTGTCTAACAGCCATGGTTAATGGAAAGAGGAGGTGACCAGTGGAGATGATGAAGTGGAAAGTCCAGGTCCCATGATGCAGGTGTGCACTTGACCTTTCCTGCCTCACTGAAGGTCTGACTTTGTAACTGGAATATGTGTCAACATGTGTGCTATGTGAGTGACCTGTGAGCCTACAGCACTGCCTATGTATGGCTGCTTGTGCATGCATATGGTGCATGTGTGTGTCCATGCATATGTTGAAGTATAGTATGTACCGATGTATGTATGCATGCATGTGGATGTATGTTTTAAAAATCAACTGCTGAATGTCAGGTGCTCAGCTTTCATGTATCCCATAGGCTAAGCCACTTGTTAAGCTCATTAACACAACATTAGGACACATAAGAGACCCACTTGTCAATGAACATGTATGTTTTTATGTCCCCCTATGTAAACACAACTTGTCTAGAAGAGAGTCATGTTTAACCCTAACCTCCTCCTCCTTGCACCCGTATTTCTCCTGAATTAATTCTCTCAGTCAAGCTGCCTCCAAGCAGAGACAGACCATTTCATCACTGGGAGGATCGCTGGGTATGGCCATCATAGATGGGTGGCGACAGACAGATTGAGGGTATGTGGGCTACGCAGGGTACAGTAGATTGCATGGCTCTGCAATGCAAGGTCATCCTGGTGATTTACCTGTCAGAATGGGGCCGCTGAGCCAAACACAGGTGTCAGAGTTAAGCAGGCGGCTGCGAGGGGGAGCGGAGCACCAGCTGTGAGGGAGTTAGAGGCGGATAACGGCAGACAGCTACCACATAAACCCTGCTCCATCAGTTGCATTGAGAAAACCGGGCCCAGGCTGTGATCAAAGGCAGCGGACGGCTCCTGCTCACGTGAGACAATGACAAACAGCTTCACTTCAAAGGTTGATTGACCTCATGCGGGTACTAGGATAGCAGCCAAGTCAGGGAGAGGAAGCTGGACTGGGGCGTCAAGGACACAGGGAGTGGGAAAGCTGGAGGAAGTTGGAAAATAAGATTATAATGCATACGCAGCCATCATAGATGTACAAGTTTTGTAAAATTAGTTTTGCTATTGTTGAATTTTCCTAAAAACTTGAAATTTGTTCATCTGTCAGCATCTAGAAGGAGCAAGGGATGCACTGGTAATTACTTGTCTGGTATTATCCTGTGGATCCATGTCAACAACAGTGAGTAGGAGGCTCACTAAACATATTTGCAGGCATCGGCTTATGTAACATGTTTTGAGTCAGTGATCCTCCTTAGGCAGCATCCATGCTTTTTCTGCATGTGTTAATGGAGCAAAATAAATATTGGATTTTTTGCAAGGTACTTCCATTCCTCTCTTCATTCATTTGTGTTACACTATACTTTTCAGATCTAATTTAGATCAGATCTAATTATCTGAGTGACCTCAGCAGCCACTAAAGTAATATTTACCCACCAAGAGTATTTAAGAGTGAGATAACTGGTTTAACAGTTCATCATGACATAATAGTTAAACTATTGGTCTCTTAAGGATGCAACACTAAACAATATTTTAACTATGTTTAACCAAATATAATATTTTCAATAATTTCACGACTATAATTTACACTGCACCACAATACAACGCAATATGATATTAAAGGTGGTTCCATGCAGATCTCTACTATTTGGTAGTGTGGGTTTTCCCACAGGCAGATGGTAAAGATTTCAAAGGGTGGAGATTTGATGAAATTTTGAAAACTAGCTTTTTATGACTTGGAAATAATTCCTTCAACTTGCAGCTGGTGAACCAATTGGTATTTAAGTTTAATTTAATCACAACATGCTCTCTGGTATTCTCATCAATAGCAGACACATTCAACAGCCAATCAGTCAATCAAAAAATGTTTTCTTTATGGTTTTTTCAAAAATGCCACTCAGGATCTCACTACCTGACTTTTAAAGGAACAGTTCACACCAAAAAATGTCATTATTTACTCAAAAGTCTCTATCCGTACAACACAGAGGGAGGTAGCAGATGATTATAATTAATTTATAGTTTTCCGATAGAAATCAAGTTTTAAGACTTTAGAAAGAAAGACTGATCAAAAAATGAACCTTTGACTTGTACCTGCATCTTTCTTTTGCTACACAGTATGAATAAGTAGTCCTCGGTTGTCGGGTGTGTTCACTGACAAATTGTTCTTGCTTTACCACATAAAACAACAAAGCTGTTTTGAAAACAACACCACCAACCCACTGAAATCAAAGTTTCACCAGTTACAATATTTGTGAGTTATGGATAGCCTTGCTTGCCCTAACTAGAAGTCCTTGTAGTTAAGGCAGTGGTGAAATGACAGCCGGTAGACGTGTGGGACTTTGTCTGCTCAAGTGTGGATACAGCCACCACAGAGAAATTCCCACCCCTAATACTCCACAAACTCCACATTAAATTACTCCAGCATCTGTTTTTTTCAGACGTACACAGCCTAAACAAGGGCGGTGACTATGGAAAATGGATGAGATCAGTGTTTCCTTGCGGTGTCTGTTGGGTGTCACATCGTCACAAGACCTTAATTATGTAGCTTAAAAGGCTCATGTACCCCGTCATACCCATATGCTGCTTGTGGGGGCCTTGGGGTGGCATCTGAGCGAGGGCCACACGACTCGACAGGCAGAGTGGGCAAATGGAGAACAAGGGAAGCCAACTGGTACTTTTGGAAGGAGATGAAATGTGCATCCAGAGGAAGGCAGCGGTAAAAAAAAAAAAAAATGAAGACATGGGTCACATATGCTTGTGGAAAGGGAAGAATGTTGCCCTGAAGATCACAAGCAGAGAAATAATTTATCACTGCTCCCTCTATCATTTCTTCTGGCAGAGACAGATGGCCTCGAGTCAGATTTGATCAGTGCTGGCTTCTTTGGGGTTTTGCATGCTGAGCACGTGCACACACAGACATGCATACACGCACACATGCGTAAAAACACATGCACGCACACACACACACATACACACACAGGAGACTGGCAATTAGCAGTGTCAGCTAAATGAACATCTGACTTCTATAATGAACTGACTTCATTTGAACACATGATAATTGTGGAGACGGAGAATTTTCAGCTGCATGAACTCATGCAAGGTCATTAATCTTTCAGCAAACACATTAGTATATCTAAATTTGTTGTTTATAGCATATGACTTCAGCAACACATGAGGTAAAACATAATCTATCATTTTAATCACTGAAAAATATATTTTTTCACTCATAAATATTTCCTTACACATTGACATCTTTATCTATCTGTCTATCTATACGATGATTATGAGCTCAGAGGCTCTTATTCACCAGACGAGAACTAATTTTGATCAGGTGGAAATGGACCAAGATTTCAGCCATGATAACCAGTCTGTGGTACAGATAGCTATGTCAAAGATGCGTACAACTCCTCCCATCGCAGGTGTCCTCAGCTCTCTCCCATCCTGTCTGTCAACACACAGATGAATCACTGATTGGGGAATGAGCTTCCATTGGAGTGGAGCTAAGCAGGATGTTTGGGAACGCTGGAAGGCCTTGTTTTCATCCTAATCCCATCACTCTGTCCCGGCCATGCATGCATTTCGGTGATGGATATGCCTGCAATGTATGCCAACAGCAACTGAAGCGGGAAAAGCGAGGATAAGTGGGAATGATGGGAATGGGTGGAGGCACCGACTGGAAAAATACACCATGTAAGTCGGTCATGTTGTGGATTCACAGGGAGCAGATAGTTGGCACGAGTGACCTGATCTAGAGGAGAGATGGTATTGGAGAGGCAGAGATGACGGCTCATTTGAGGACCTCAAACACTTGTGTGCTCTAGTGCTCATCATGTGTGTTTTCACACTCGTGATTCCCAGGTCAGTTGCTTCCACAGCATTACAGGGCTGTGATTCTGAGCTTGACGGCCTGTCACGCCACGCACACTCTTGAGCAAGCACACATGTTCACAAACATATGCACTTACAAGGGTCTGATATGTGGGTATATCTTTTTTTTTTTGTTTGTTTGGGTTTTTTTTTTGTTTTGTTTTAAGACCAATACTGATATTTTTTTAACTGAAGCTGCCATCAGCTGATATTTTGTTCCGATATACAGAATCTTTTAAATTTGAAAATTTCAATGCAAAAAGTCTTTTTTAGTGAAATGTTTGGATAAAGAAAAAGAACAAAGACATTTTTCCAACATAAAAAGATGAGAGAGAAACTGTAAAGATTTGATATATGGGTATATGTTTTCTTTTTTTTTTTAAATCTATTTTTAATAGAATGTTTGAATAAAGAAGATGAACAAAGTGAACACTGCAAATGCAAAATAAAGAGACGTGTGAGATATTGTTGAGATTCATTATGAGGAAATATGCTTTTTCTTCAACCCTCCTATCATCTTTGGGGTCAGTTCGACCCCATTCAATGTTTAACATCACTAACACATGATTAACATATTTGCTTCATTTTTTATAACTTTTACTAACTACCTAGATGTACTAAGGACATCTAGGAAAGGACATCTAGGTAAAATGAACACGATGAGATGTTTTCAATGTCCCGCACACATTTTGCACACATCAGTGTTTCTTTGGGGTCAGTCTGACCTCGGGCTGTTTTATCTGTGTTAAACATATAAGAAACATCAGCATTTTACACACATTTGTCTCAGCTGTTTTGGATGACACTGAACTATAACTTGCTATTTATAATCATCCAAAAACTTTCCTCTGCTTTAGGGTCTGCGTGCACATACACAATCACACTGTGCGACTGTGAAACTGGAAACAGAAAGTGAAGAAGAAGCTCACCCCGAGTGGACCCTCTCCCAGCCAAACCCAACCTCTCTGACACACACACACACACACACACACACACACACACACACACACACACGCCCATCAGAGTCAAATCAGTCAGTGTGTGAGTGATATGAAGCACCTCGGAGTGATGATGAATAGAACGCCTGGCTCTGTAATCATGCTGATGACACACTCCTGTAATTCTCACCTGACACACTTAACACTTCAGCTGAGCCTGGCTTGGCTGGCATAGACACGCCACACCAATAAATACACATTCCTGCTCTCTGGAGAGACTAGAGAACCTTTTTTTTTTTTTTTTAAATGTGTGCTCCACTGTGAAATTCACATGCCAGTATCTTATCTTTTCACAATAAGATGTACAGCTGTGTAGTCACCATTAGAGCTATAGTGTTGATACTATGCCATGTTTGATTTTGAAGCTTGCCTTAATTGTTTGGAGACAGGTCTCCTCCTCCCACATTGTGTTCTTATCACAATCAGACATCCCAGAGGCTTCCCGAAAACAGGCCAGCATGCCAGCACGCCTCGCTTTCTCCACTACCCACAATCCTTATCAGCAAAGTAAATAAGGGCTCCCATCCCGTCTAGAGAGGTTTTGTCTCCTTCTGCACCAAGCGCTGTCTGCCAAACACCCTTAAAAAATGGTTAGCCAGATGGAAGGAGGAAAAAAAAAGGCAATGCATCTCCCACAAACCAAATAGAAAGTAATTATCGGTCATCAGGGTCAGGGGCCTCGTTTATAAGAATGTTGTTTGACTTGTTCCAAGATTTCAATTTTAGAACATGCGCCTATGTATAAGATTTATTGTATTGATATTTATACACAGCAAAAGCGACACTGTAACTTTCACTCTGAATGTAAATACAACACTCCGCCAGGGTTTATACAAGTCCACATTCATCACAGTTAATTTAACACTTTCAGTGTCACATCAGTTCTACGAGGGAATGAAAAAACTCTGCTTTCAACACATATGAACTTAATGCCTGTCACTGGAAGGATAATATTATTAACACTAACATTTATGGTGAAGCATTACTACTTAAGATGTTGTTAGAAACTGGTTTTAGCTTCACATACTTAGCAGAAAATTGGCTAGATGTAGCGTAAGCCAATTTTAAGATTAACACCATTTTTTTTTCTTATAAATCACATCTTGGCTTGGATTTGGCGGTAAGCACAAAATCTGCACGCAAGCAAGTTTCATGTTGATGGCTACAGATTCCTCTGTGTCATTACAACACGAGCACAGGCACCCCTAACCTTATGTGCCCGTGCAGGCACCAGCTAAATAGACATTTTCATTCAAACTACTTTTCTGAATTCCTCATACTTGACTTCATTCAAGAATTCTTATAAAAGCCTCTGCTCCTGAAGGAAGTGCTTGTAGATTTTCACATGATTTTCACACATTCACAGACAACACATGTGACTACCACCAATACCACAAGTTTGCAAAAGCACAGCCCACTCCGCAGCGAGAGGAAAGGCTTTCTGGAGTGATTTATTTGTTATGGAGGAGCCCTTTCCTAGCAAGTAAAGTCTGCTCCTTTGTTTTCTTACCAGGGATAGGAGAGGAAAAGCAAAACACAAAGTCTGTTTGAATTGCCAACAGGAGAAATGAACTGTAAACACTTGCATGCCTCTCATTTCTTCATATCGAGAGCAGGGATGCCAGAAAACAATTCAATTAATCTTTGGCAGAGAGCAGGAAGAGTGTGCAGAGGACAGGATAAACAGATAGAGAGGGAGCGAGAGCGAGGGATAGAGAGGGAGTGAGATAAGATAAGTTGGGAGACGTAAACACTGACCCAGCTGGCAGTGTGATGGAAAATGTGCCAGCGCTGCCATGGAAGTCACCCTGCCACAGAGCAGGGCCAAATAAACATACCGGCCACAAAAACACGGGCGGGAAAGCCATCGCAGATCGAATCCGGTTGTAAACACGGCCTATCAGCAGACAGAGAGGGAGGGTGGGTGTTTGTGTGTGTAACATTTGGAAATGTCCATGCACATGCTTGTGTTTGGGTGTGTATACAGTATATGGGTGCGGACTATAGAGGGTTGGACCCATTTAAGATTAGAGCCCATGCTTTTTTTTTTTTGGGATCTGCTCCATATAAAAACGGTTTAAAGTATTATTGGTTACAGCACAGAAACTTGCTTAACACAACCCCCAAACCCACAGCCATAAAGCTGACTGTAAGCACTCCTTCATATAAAGATAGCTCATATCATCATTTCATGCACGCAGAGGAGGAGTTGCCAGGGTTACCTACACTTTTTCCATCACAACAGCCTGTGACATCTAATTTACTATGTGTTTATAATGCCATGACATTGTTATGTCACCACATCTTAGTAGGCTGCAACCATAAACCAAATGAACTCCACTAGTAATAATTCAAAGCGCACTATCTACCACCCATATACTTAAAGTAACTTACATTGCATGCAAGCCAGCAAGTGTAATAACATTTGAAAACTGATACCTAAAAACTTTTTTGGGCCACACTTTGATTCTTCCAAACAAAATGTTATTACTTGGTGCCATGGAAATGAGTGGAGGTAAAAATAGTCGTGGTAAAAATAACATTCCTGCTGCGTGACAGTCTGACAGATCGGCGATTGCCCATTTAGTGCAAATGTTGCTGCACTCCTGCGGCTGCTTGGAGAAACATCGGTGGGAGGCACGTTCCCAGAAACAGGGCCCTTTTTTTGTGTGCTGAAAAGGATAATTGCTCATCTGAGCTCACCCAAGATGCCTCTCTCCCCTTCCAATGGCAACATAAACTTCTTCTGCATTCTTGAGAGAAGAGTTATGTTAACCTCTCCCTCTCCCAGGGTGTTTTGTGTGAGGGAAACACTGAGTGTGTGCATGTGTGTGTGTGTGTATCTGTGAGTCTGTGCATGTGTAAGCATGTATATATAACTCTGTGTCTGAATGAATAAGGTTAGGAGGCTGATAGGACATTTTCCAAAGGAGGAGAGGATAGTGGAGAGAGCTTTGCTACAGTGGGTGAATTGTGTGGGAGAAGAGGTTGGTGGTGATGATGGGGTTGGGAGTGGGGCTGGCTAGCTGGGTCATTTCACTGGTGCTTGAACATTTGTGAGTCAAGTCTCAGCAATGAGGGAGTATGGGAGGCCATGAATGAGAGTGCTTGTTTATATGGGTCAGTGGGATCCCTTTTAACCCTTTCAGTCTCTCCAGCCTGCAGGAAGTGGCTGCTCCACCCCTGGTTGTGCCTGACTAAAAGACAAGTCATGTGTGCGGGAGAGGAAGTCAAACACACCGCCATTACAGGAGACAAAGCCCTTTGTAGGGTGTCAGTGCAGAGGCCCCTGTGCAAAAAGCCCACCAATAATTGCCATGTTTACATTGGGGATATGAGGCTTGTGTTTCGTCACGCACGCCGCACAAAGCTTATCTCCAAACACACAAGGCAGAGGTTAATGAGAGTGAGATCATCTTTCTATAGCAAGCCTCGTAATGAAACTCTTCTCTCTGCGGGAGGGAAACTGGAATCGAGCTCCAAATTGTCAGTGACATTTTGCTGAGAGCTGCATGTTAAGGGGGAAAGCCGTGGCGTTTAGCATCACATGCACGCAAATTGCTTTTCCTGTTTATGCAGCTGCTTTATTCGCAGCAAACCCCAGATAAAACAGCCAATCCAGCCTTTGAATTATGGGGAGGAAAATCGACGGTCTAAATACTGTATCTGCACCTGGTGTAATTTAATCAAAGCTTTGTGTGTCTTTATCCTCTGGGACAGATTTAAGATGGAGGAGAGGGGTAATTTACATGGCAAATTTATAATGATGCATCCTGACAAACATATACTCCTATTATTGCTGCCACTACCAATATTATTACTACTCTTATTATTAATTATAATGATACAAATTATTAAAATAATGTATTGCTCCTAAAAGGGAAATTCTTTTTCTTAATTGCCCTACAAAGAAATCATCTGCAAAACATCTCCAGAGCACTAATGCAGTATTTCTCAGTCTGATCACTGTTCCTCAAGGACGCTACAGTCGGGCAGATGCTTGCTGGCTCAGAAAGCTTTGGGTCCTCAGCTGACCTTACCATGAAACTGCTAGCTACATCTACAGAGTCTAAGGCCATGTCTGCACTAAGATGGGTAAATTTGAAAGTGCTGTTTTGGTGTTCCATCCGCACTTCACCGCACTAGCTTCCTCAAACATTTTCCAAATGTTGATTCACGCGGAAATACTCTTTAACATTGAACATGAACATTTTTAACTAGACTTTTGAGGGCTGCCTTAACCCTCATCCAAAGACCACCTTCATCAGTAATTTTCCTTTGTCTTACAAACTGAACTCCAATATAACACTCACTATCTCACTTTTGCCTACATTAAAATTCACTTTTGAACATCTGCAAGCCTATGCAATTTCGGCTTGGATCATGCGACAATTTCACGGGTGTGCCAGCCTAGAGTGGAGAGAAGGTTAACATGGAGAAGAAAACAAAAGATCTGCTTTCTCATTCCCCCGGCTTAGTGTGGCACAGAACTTGAATGTAGCAGAACACTCATGGAACTGTTTCCTGCGGTCCATTTGGCTTGTAAAGAACAAAATGCCGATTGTGGTTAGCTGCCACAACACACATCAGTCGGGCCACTCCACTGCTTCTTTGGTCGTTGCTGCAAAGCCTCTCACCTCAGCAAGTCAGCAACTTGCTGCAAGTGGGTTTATACAGAGATGAACCAGGTACAATGGCGACAGGTCACCATCACTCCATCTATCCTGCTATGTTGATTTGAATGGAACAGCCAGTTTTACTCAAATTCAAGTACTGTGGGACGTGGCCAAATTTTTTTCCTCCTGATCAGAGTATAAGGTCTGATTAAAGGTCTGGCTTCAGTCCCAATGGATTAAAGAGCTTCATAGTGTGATTCACCAGTTCACATCGGGCTAAAACACCAGACTAAAAATGGGAATGCGCAATGATCACAAAATCCCACTCCTGAGCACTGCAGTAGGCTGTACTACAGACAGACAATTGTTCCCCTGCTGAGTCTCTGATATCCAACCTGACTCACACGGTGTGAGGGGGACATCTGTCCACAGTAAGCTCACTGGGACCACAGTAACTGGGGGCAGAATGTCTGGAATGTGCCCTTTTGGTCAGTGGGCCAGTACGCCAGTAAGCCAGCCATTTGGCTAGTATTACTTCCAGAGCTTGGCAACAAAGCCCTCCCCTCACCTCTGTGGCTTTCTTTTTGGGCCAGGTTTGAGGAATTTCTACCTCAGGAGTTATGTTTTTGACCCTTGGGTCAACCAGTCGGAGGCCACTGTCGTCCAAACATATCAGCTCTCACATTATTCAAGGAGTTCATATTTTGGTTCGAAACACCATATTGAGTATATTGTGTGATAGTGCACTGACATCAGCTGCTAGGAATGTCTGTCAATGCACTAATCTTTCCCACCCTGCTCAGCGCATAGTTCACCACCAGTGTATCATTAGCGTATGAAAGATTTGTGTTTTGAGAAGAAAACGTGTGGGAGGTGTGTGTTACAGTCTTTGATGTTGTCAGGTCCTGAATACCTCAGTATAAATTGTTACGGTGGTCAGAGGAACAAGATATGGCAGCTCCCCACTAATCACACAATAATTGCTTTGCTAGAGATGATAAAGACTGGATTCTGAACTGAGTGGCTCGTGAAAGACAGGCCTGTGAAAAACATGTTTGCATTAAATTGACGGGCATTGCTCTCTCTGAAGAATGCAAATCTTCTGTCCTCTATCGGAGCATTTCATTTGGAAAAAAAAAATCCTTCATTAGTCTTTGAAAAAACAAAGAACCGTAGTTCATTAAGTAGTTGAAATAGCAGAAAATCTGTAAAACTCATCGTTTTGTCAGCCACACACTTAAGTCAAGAAATTCTGACACAAAGACCATAACTTATTTATTTATATGTTTGTTCTATAAAATGTTTTTATGAGCGTAAGCTGCTTATTTGAGATGGTGGATATCTAACTGTAGAATGAGAGGCCTTCATCTTTTCTTTTGGTTTTTGCTTATGACACTCCGCCCTTTCTTTCCTCTTTTCATTCTGGGAAATCACAGTGACAGGCATCTCGTGAGCTCCACACCCTTCAGTTCTCCTCCACCCAGTGACCCTGGTACTCAAACTGTTTGAACTTTCTAATATCCTTCAGCTGTCCTGAGCAGAGAGCCCTGTCCCTGCATCCCTCCCTTCCT
>OMLB01058003.1:0-35395 GCA_900302555.1 Myripristis jacobus
AGGGTGGTTACTCATTCTGCCAGGCATTCAGCAGCACCACAGAGGGCTGGCTAGGCTTCTTCACATGGAGCCAAGCCTGGGGGGCATGTCTGCCGCCTCTTGACATTCATTTTGGTTGATTTTTCTGTCACCAGTATCCTGAACTTCTGGTTGCCTCATACAATAACAATGAGGACGCTCCTCACGAGCCAGACGGGGTGGCCTTGGTGTGGAACATGAAGTACAAGAAGGCCACGCCGGAGTACGTCTTCCATTGTCAGGTACCCAAAAGTGTCTCTACTGCTCAAACTCGCCCTCTCTCTTTCTCCCCATCCTCCCGTCTTCCTCACGGGTGGCTCCCTCCTTGACAAGCGTGGAACACCGCCAACCGTTCCCTCCACGCTCGCCCTCATTCCCTCTTCTCCTTCCTCCTCTTGCTCCCAAACCTTTCAGCCTTCATCCATGTTGTGAGTTCACCGAGCTGGCATCCACCTCCACCACATCTATTCACAAACACATGTTAGTGAGGCGCCGGAGAAGACCTGTGGTGCTGGAGTTGACTGGAATCCGAGCACTGCAGAAGGATTAAGTGTACGGGGCTGGAGTAGTTATCATGTGCATCTAAACAAGGGCCCTGTGTTCAAACGAGCAAGCAGGGAGAGCAATACAGCTCCTCCGCCGGCCAGCCTTATTATACTGCCTGCCCCGAGGGTCCTAGACCAAGACAAGTTGAGTAGAACCACATGTCGCTGCCTCTAGAGCGGATGTAGACGCAGGCACATTGCTCAGATGAATTAAACTGAACAGAAGTGTGAACGCATTTTTCTCCATGCCTCCAAGTGGGCTTGAAATGAGATTTTCCTCACCCATGTGTCATAATTTTTTTGTGTGTGCGAGGGGAGAGAAAAAAGTCCCCTTATAAAGACAACTGAGAGCACATGTTAAGGTAAGATTTAGATAGGCAGTGCTGTGGAGGTGCATGTAGGCCACCTAAAGACCAAGCCTCAAGTCATAATAAACTTGCACGAATAATGTCAGCATAATCCATAAATGATATATCCTGTTGAACAGCCTCCAAGCTTGTTCTGTTTGCGCTGTCAGTACTGAAGCATGAGTCATGGAAAACACAAGAGTGGTAAAACTAAATGAAAACAAGCAGCATGATCTGCGGCAGCCTGACATATTGCTGCATTATTATGAATACCCAGGTCTGTGTATTAGGTTATTTCTAGAGAGTTTAAAATGGTGTGTCGCTGTCTTGTGGTGCTTTTTCATCGGATGTGACACAGTGGTACAGTACCAGAGACCTGTTTCTTGGCTGACTGACTCCCAATGTGTACTTTTTCATCACTGGATACACTCAACATGTCCCCCCACCCTTCTCTGTTTCTGACAGTCGGCTGTTATGTCTGCTGCATTTGCCAAGTTCCACCCTAATGTGGTGGTGGGGGGCACATATTCTGGGCAAATAGTCCTGTGGGACAACAGGAGCAACAAGAGGACCCCCGTGCAAAGGACTCCCCTGTCAGCAGCAGCACATACGGTACAGTAAGAAACGGATACAGTACACTCAGTGCACTTTATGGTAATACAGCACAGGAGTAATCATACTCCCTCGTTCTTTCAACAGCACCCAGTGTATTGTGTGAATGTGGTTGGCACCCAAAATGCCCATAACCTGATCAGCATCTCCACTGACGGCAAGATGTGCTCCTGGAGCCTGGACATGCTGTCTCAGCCGCAGGTAAAGAAAAATAAATAAATAAACAAATAAGTGTGTGTAGATATAGATATAGATATAGATATAGATATAGATATAGATATAGATACATATACATATAAATATAGATAGATAGATAGAGATATAGTTGTTCAGACAGACAGTTTGTTTTCATATTTCATAATCCATGTAATTGCCCAGGGTAAAAGTCTATGCCAGCAAACCACCGTAATAATAAAATCCTGTTTTAACAATATATAGGACTTTTGAAACACATTTGACCTTAGTTTTCATGTTGTACATACTTTTAGACTCTCTAGTTTTCACATTCCACACACTTCCCGTCTCGCCCATTCATGCTAAATCTCAAACATTTAGGCTAGACCCGTTCATTTCAGCCTTTCAGTTTGGTATTTCCCCCGGCAATAACCTTTTTTTTTGTGCAACTCATTTTTCAATTTCAAGGAAATTAACTTTGCTAGCTGTGTCATTTCATCTGTGCTGCCAAGACCTCAATGTCAGACGCTAATATTTTATAAAGTGCTAGTTGAATTTAGATTATGCATTAATAAACTGTCAAGTGATTTTTATAGGTTGTGTTTGGCTTGCTGTGTGTTAACATAAAGGCTAAGCAGGGAGCTTGTTATGGATGTTGTTCCATGCTCCCACCCCTCTGCAGGACAGCATGGAGCTGGTGTTCAAGCAGTCCAAAGCTGTAGCAGTCACCTCCATGTCTTTCCCCCTTGGAGATGTCAACAACTTTGTGGTGGGCAGCGAGGACGGCTCTGTCTACATGTCATGTCGTCATGGAAGGTGCGTTCACAGGCAACCTGCGGTCCCCAGCGTCCCCGCTGGACGCCGCCAGGAAACTGAGGCGGCTTGTTGGGCCCTCGTAGAACCGTGTGTCAAATAAATATAGCCCACTCACTTCCCAATGCAATGCAAATCCAACACTTGATCTCCTGCTGTTTGAGGTTTCACTCCTGCCCATTCATCCTGTTTTTCTTTTCCGCTTGTCAGTTGTGTTTGTAAAGGTCGTTCAACATAAACAGGGCACACATGCAGGGGAAACAAATCATTTTTTCCCTGTCTTTTTTTTTCTTTTGAGGATTTCTCTCTTGGTGAGAGAGTTTGTTTACAGTTGGCCATCCCAGGGAGAATTAAACTGCAGTTTGCGCCACAATGCTCTCATTTGAGAGAGTGGGGCTGTGCTGAACACATGCTGAATGGTCCACTGGTAAGGCAACAGGGAAACATGGCTTGAATAAGTGCAGCCGGTGAGTGGCAGGTTTGCCTGAGGCTGAGCGCTGATGTCCTGCAGTATGCCCAGAGACCACAGAGAGGGGATAGTTGCTAGGTTTTGCGTAGCCGAATCACCTCTGTAATTGGGGAATCATTTTCCACCTCATTTACAATGGTATGATACTCTCATCGCAGTTAATAACGCATAAGCATCACTCATGCTGAGTATTTACCTCTCTGTGTTAATTATCAGAGCCTTAGTCTGGTAACAGCTCTGCAACATGTGGTTGAGAGGTTTTCGGCACTCTTTTACCACCTTCCTGATAATCACATTATACAGGTAAATGATTAATGTGAACATGTCCAGCAGAGGTCCATCAGTGCCCATCGCTTTCATGGTTAATGTTATGCTCAAGTCATTTAAAAAAAAGTCAAAATTATATTGTGTGTGCTTTGGATTTGTGCTCAGTCTGTAACAGATGTTTGTTCCCCTTCCTGCACTGTGTAGTGTATTCTAATATTGTTACGCTGATGCTCGTTACTCGACATGTGGACCTGCACACAGTGAAATTTAGCTTTTAAGGGGCTATCTGTGTTTAGTGTATGCTGACTCCCTGCTTATCCTCCGTGTGGTCCACAGCAAAGCGGGCATCAGTGAGATGTTTGAGGGCCACCATGGGCCCATCACAGGAATTCACTGCCACACAGCTGCAGGGCCCCTGGACTTCTCCCACCTGTTTGTCACCTCCTCTTTTGACTGGACTGTCAAGCTGTGGAGCACCAAGGTATGAGCCAGTTCTGGCATAAAATTTTCAGAGAGGAAAGTGTTTTTTGTGTAGAAATAATAGTTTAACTCATTTTGTGTATTTAGTGTATATATATTACCCATTATGGCTAAAGATAAAAATAATGGTTTTCATGATTTTTTGCAATTAATTTAAAAGGGTCTTTATTGAATCCCTTTGAGTTTGAATTCGGATTCCACACAGAACGTTAACGCACTACACCCTGACTGGCCGACACCAGCTCCTCTAATTTATATGAGGCAAATGTGCCGAATAGAGGATATCTGGTTCAGATGCTGCAGATGTGCCTGACTGAAGAGATTTTAGAAAGTGCTAAGTGGGGGGGGCAATCAAGACTATGTGTAAAATATACTAAAATATACTGCCTGGGGAAAAAAATGTGGATTTTGGAAAATGTAGTAACTTTTTGACAAAATTTTGAAAATGTCCTGATAATATATCTTTTGTTACATGTACATAATCAATTCCAGACCAGATCAGGTCTTCTGATAAATCATGGCATTTTGTTAGCCTTGATTTAAAATCAGTCAATCAATCAATAAAATACTCAAAAATAAAATGGTTACTAATTATTCACCAAACATAATATTTACTATCCATCGTGTTCATGTTATGTTCACCTCCACTGCAGAATAAAACAGAACAATGCGCTTAAATAAGATCTTAAACTTAAATAAGATCTCTGAATCTGAAGGGTTTTTAAATTTTAAGGAAAAAACATATTATGTTGACACAGGTCATCGAAATTCAACATTTTAGTCACAGAACGTCATGGAAAATGTCTGATGTAGTGTGGGACCTCTGAGTAATAATTTTCTTTAAATTTTGTCCCCCAAAATACTCCTGCAGAATAACAAGCCGCTGTACTCGTTTGAAGATAACTCAGATTACGTGTATGATGTCATGTGGTCCCCGACTCATCCTGCCCTGTTTGCCTGTGTGGACGGAGTCGGCCATCTTGACCTGTGGAACCTCAACAATGACACTGAGGTACGACATCAACAATAAATGTGATTTTGTGTGTTTGTGTTTTCTATTATCTCTTAGAAGAATCAAGACAACCTCTTTCAAATCTCATTCAGAGATTACATTTTCTTGGTTTGGTTTGGTTGTTTTTTTGTTTTTGCGTTTAGCGGAGCATTTTCCAATTCCTCAGCTGTTTTGTAACCCAACTGATGTTGTGTTGTTTAGGTGCCCACAGCCAGCATCACAGTAGAGGGTAACCCGGCCCTCAACAGGGTCAGATGGGCTCATTCTGGCCGAGAGATCGCTGTGGGAGACTCTGATGGACAAGTTATTGTCTATGATGTTGGAGAGGTGAGCAGAGCACAGCTATACTTTCACTGTTTTTCCTGAGTTTATTGTGAATTTGATTTTTAATATTTTGACAGTAATCACTTTGACAGTTCATTGAGGCAGTTTCATTTCATACACGACTCTTGCATACTTGAAAAAAATTGCTCAGGATGGTTGTGGGCATTTGAGCTTTACTACGGGGCTCTTGTTCTGTAGTAGCCCAGACTTACCCCAGTCTGCATGGACAACAATCAAACTGTTGTGAGAGCCCAGCTCTCTGCAGAGCAGTATGTATGTAAGATAGCCACTGGCTATTAAGCTACAGATAGACAGAGCAGGTCTATCCATGATCTCTGCAAGCGCGGGGGTTAGCTCTCAGTGACACTTGTGAGATTGCCTGTGATCTCGTGCCCCTGCAGACGTCTGTGTTTGGAAGTTGAGTCATATCTCTGTTGCTTCCCTCCCCTCTCCCCCAGCAAATTGCGGTTCCACGGAACGATGAGTGGACCCGTTTTGTTCGCACGCTGGCAGAGATCAACGAGAACAGGGATGACGCAGAGGAACTGGCGGCTCAGCGCCTGTCTGCCTGATGGAGTTGCCATGGACATGACATTTTAGGGACCAGGGGTGTGCTTGTTAATGTCAGCCCCATTCTGATTGAAGGAAAAGATGTAACGTCAACATGATTAGAGGAAAAGATGAGATTTTGCAACAATGCTCAGAATTAATGGACATCTTTCTTTACAAGCACTTGATTTAATACACTATCTTCAAGGGACAACTCTGCCTTCTCAGTCGGCTGGGCCATCACCGGTCTTCCTTGGGATCAGACAAGCAACAGGGCTATCAAACCTCAGACACTCTTAAGACATGAAGCCATACTCGGAAACACAAACCAGTAGTTCTTTGTTCAACCAGATGCCTTAAAGGTCAATTTTTATCTTGACTGAGATCCTGTCCGTGTAAAACTCTTGGTTAGTAACATGAGGCTTAGGTGTAAGTTTAGTTTTTCAAGCCACTTGTTCACTGCTCCATTCCTAGTATGCGTTTGTTGTCCATGAACAATATTCATAGCATCTGCAACCGAGCTGTAATGAAGCTGTCACATTCTTATTACACCCAGGAATGTAAAGATCTCATCAGTGTAGTTAATGCTCTCTGTTTGCCTCTTTTTTTGCCTAGATGATTTAAGTATTCACCTGTTACTGTCAAATACCGAAATGTAACTTTTCCTCAATCCAGATGTCTTTGTACTCCTATCTAATGCTCTTAAATCAAGTTTTCCACTTAATCAATGCAGCTGGTTAAGTTTGAGGCCGTGGGAGCGCCCAAAGTACCTAACAAAACAATGATGTATGCTGTATCTGCGCAATGATTTCCTTATCTGTAAGGTATCTAAATAGAAGTCATTGTGTCTTTAAGAATCTCTCATAACTTAGTGTCAAATTTGGGAATGTACTTTTCAAACAGTAGAGACAAAACAGTTTGAATGATTTATTTCAACAAAATACAATAAATACATTTAAATTATTTCTCAAGACTCTGGTCATGATTTCAAAATCAGTACTTTGAAAACATCTGTACATCCGCTCATGTCTCTGAAATGTGACCGACACATCTGCCACACATGCACACCAAAACTTTGCACACCAGAGAAATTCAGTAACAATCCTTCATAATGCCATAATGTCCCTCTGCAAAGAAGTACAATATGTACAATAAAATTGTGCAAGCTATGCAAAGAAAATACTAAAAGCCATACTCATGCAGCATTCAAAGTAAGACAGCCATCGAAATGCATATAAATGAAACAAGTGGTGCTCCATTTTTTTCCCAATAAAACCATTCTGGAGGGGTGAATGGAGAGAGATGTTGTAGGACACTGGACTCAAAGAGTGAGCAGCCCTTGCAGTCGGCATGATGAGGGGCAGCTTACAAGGCCTGTGGCTCCTTATTGGACACTGTTGTTTTGATTATCACCTCCCCAGAAGATTTAAATTTGGGTAGATGCAGACCAAACTTGCTCTCCACACCAGCGAAGGTTGCAGCAGCCAGGCGGTAGCCGCCCACGTGGTCTGCGATCGCAGCAGGAAGGTCCTCGATCCTGGACTTGGGGGTGGGCTCAGCACCGGCAGGACGGCTAAGGAGAGGTTCAGATAAGAAGTTTAGAAGAAGAAGATAAGAAGTTTTCTGTCGAATAACAAGCCCGTGGAAATTCAGTAGCCCAAATTACATGATTACAACAAACGAATGAACAAACAATGGCAGGATCTCCCCCTAAAGCCAAAGCCTATCAAGCCTATAGGCAGATATTTTGATCAATTTTTGATTTAAAATCTTTGATGTTTAAGAGGAGCTGAACAAAAGCAGAATTGCTAATGTGACTGAAATATTGCCATCAAAATCAATATTGAATTGAATCAAATAAAAATTGATATCAAATGGGATTGGGACCTTGTGAATCAGGATTAAATCAAATTAGGAAATTAGTGCCAATACCCAGCCCTGTGAGTAGTACATAGTTAGGGTTAAAGAAAGTGCACTTACTGTCCTCCAAAGTCAATGTAGAACCATCTCTGTAACAGCTCATACGTCACCAGGGTTACACCAAACTGTGGTGAAGATCTACAGACGCGGGCTAATGGAAAAGAGGTTGAAAATTACAATGTGGGATTTGATCCTTCTCTCGTGGCTTCTAGACAATTACAACAACCACGGCGAGCCTCATTTCCCAGTAATAAAACCACTTATTGGACTGCGGTGTGTATATGTGAACGCAGGTATGTGTGCGCTTACCTCCTGCGCCCTTCCAAAACGCCCTGAAACCTTCCTCCTTAAGGATCTTCCTGAAGCAGTCAATGACTCCGCTGTATGTTGTCTGGCCTGCCCGTGCCGCCACCTGGAGCCTGGTCTTGATGACATCAGCAGGGGTCACCAGCGAAGCAGCGGGCACACCTTGGGAGATATTTCACATCCAACATAATGAAGCACTTTCACTATGCACAGCCTGCTACCATATCATACAGGACAAGAAATGGGTATGGCTATATCATAATATCACAAACATGCTGTATGTACTGCCAAGGTATTGTGAGACTCTAAGGATAAAGAAAGAAAAACATGGGACCTTTCAATGAAAATGCATTTCTAAGAGCACAAAACATCATGCCACATGTCACTGCATGAATCCCAATGTCCAGAGACCTTCAAGTTTTCCAGAGGTATTTCTCACCTGCAATTGCTCCAGCAGTGAGCAGCTGCAGTGCGCCCAGCCTCCCGTCCTCATCCGCCAGCTTTGTTTTGGAGTGGGCGTAAACAGGGAAGTAGATGGCGGAGAAGGGGATGTCACGCAGGAAGCAAGCCTTCGCTCCCTACCACGCAAACACAAGAAGATTTCCTTGTGCTGTAGAACCACAGATCACCACACCTGCAGGAACACTGCTCTTTCACAAATAAATTCATGCAGAGCTACCCCTGATTACTTTTGAGAGTGGAAATGACGCCTAGAGAGCCCTTAGAGAAGCGGTGTATTGCGCAGGTTAAACTGACATGAGTGACAGAAGTGCAGTGAAGGACAGTGGAGCTGACATCTTCCCTCTTTAATCCATTAAAACCTTGACAAAGCCAATTTTTCATCCAAAGTCAAGCTGCAGATTTTCAGGTCTGCTGTATGCTTTTTATATATATATGTAACATGAGATGACTGGGGTTCTAGTTTAAGGGGTAAAGGCAGTGGTTGAGGTGGCCAACACGCCTTGGGGATAATCTGGCCTGGATATATTGTTAGTCAACCTACATATAGGTTATGGTGACCACTGCAGGGCCCTTAGTGGTCACAGTAGGAGCCAAAGACTCCGAGGCAGAGCTGCAGCCCGAGGCTTCCAGAGAGATCCAGCATGCATGCAGAGAAACACACACACACACAGCTTTACCATGGACCCCAGTGTGCTGGCTTCTCCTACTAAGAGGAAGTCAGTTTTTTAACAAGCCCCACGCTGTCTGCTACTCATTAAAATATGGACTATGAACACGACTCAAGATGTAAGTAAACCCACAAGGGCCTGGAAAGGAGCAGTAGCAAAGCATAATCCCTTGCTAATTTGCTGTTGGTTGTTGGCCATGGTGCCTTTTGCATGTTAAAACACTGGGAAAATTGGAAACAGTCAGCAAAAGGCTGTGTGATCTTCAGATTACATTCTGATCTGATTCTGATCTCAATTATGCATTAACACATGCAAATATGTTTGTGCATGACGTATTTGATCCACAGTATGCACTTTTCTCAACAGCATATAAAATGGATTAAAGCAAGATGTACCATTGGCAATAAACTGTAGATTCATTTTTTCATTTTGTGTCACTGGAATTGTATCTCAGCAGCATCAGAGCCCTTGTCTGACAGCTGATAGAGGAGGATGCAGGAGAGTGCACGGTGCCGCAGAGGTGCTAACCTACCTTGTAGAGGCCAAAGAAGCCCAGGTCTCTCACAACATTCAGGGCGCTGACCCTGGGACCTGTGGTGATCTCTCCAGCCACCTGCAGACGGATCTTTACAATCTCCAGAGGATTGGTGAAAATTACCTGGGAACCTCCAGCCTGCAGGATGCAAGAGGGAAAAGAGATCGGTCATTCGTTTCTAACAATCATGATGCACACTTTGTTTTCTATGTGCATTTCCTGTGATTAAGTGAGGTTACCCTTTTACGACATCTTGAGGGGTGAACCATGGGTGAAGATGCTAATAATGTGATGTCTAAGCATTTCACCCTAATAAGAGTTTTCGAATTGTCTTGGTAAACTATAACACAAAGCCCACTTTTTCCTCCTTCTAATCTCAAGTTGTCAGAGAATGGCCTTGACAGGAGAGGAGAAAAGCAGGCATTGATGGAGGAACCAGTGGGGTCAGGCTAGAACAGGCATCGGGTGAGGAGAGGCCTTGGCTCATGCTTGGAGGGCTCTGACCCTGGCGGCAGCCCTCTGCCCCTTCGCTTCCCCTGAGGCACCTCCTGTGGAAGGGTGAGTGGCCCGGCTCGGCCTCGCCCCGCACACTTCCCCAATTCACCCCATTCCCAGGGGAGAGCGCTGAATCACCCGGACTGCTTGGGGTCCAGGCAGCAACGCCCTGAGGCATAGCACCCTCTGACTCAGGCACATTTATCACCCTCCCCAAATCTAATCAGGCCCCAGGATGGCTGCTGGTGACATTCAGGGCAGGGGTCTTATCTGTAAACATCCGAGCAAAGGTCTAAAAAAAGCTCCGGCACATTTAGTCATTTTCAAAGTGGAGGGGGGGAATATCCGCCACTCTGAAGATTAATGCATTCATCTTCTCTAGAGCGACCTCTTTTATCTTCCTCAGTTCTCTCTTCTGTTAGGAGGGATAACTTAACGGGACATTCCCATCAGACTAAACAGACATTTAACATTTACAAAGCCACATTACATGAAGATGTGGGACAAATCAAGAGGAGTATCATCGTTTATAGAAATAACAGAGGGAAGCAGGGCAGGCAATAGATAGGATGCATCCTTTTCTATATTCAGTGTGTACAGTAAGTATTGGAAACATCCTAGTATGGAGACTTGTGCAGAGTCAACCGGCCTGCAGCTAACCGAGCCTCAGGTATGCACTGTGTTGTCAAACTCAATCACACTGAGCTAGACCCAGCTCCATCCAGGACCCTCCAGGGCCTCTTCCTCCAATTACACCCTGACAGGGGTCACGACCCCACAGACCCCGCTCCTCTGTAAGCAACCTGCGGGCTGTGCTCCCTGGCCTGCCTGTTTCACTTCACCACACCCCAGTCAGTGGAGACATAGAGCTAGGGCATTACTGCTTTAATCCATTGATACACTCACAAAATGTTACAGCGTAGCAATTTAGCTGAGTCTCACATGGTGCCCATTTGAGGGATTCGGGGACCAAAGCTGACTTTTGTGGTCAGACAACCCATTTAAGATGGCAACACATAAACAAAAGAACTTGAGCAATTCAGTATAGGTGAAAACTGAAAATGATAGGAATCAATTCTTCAAATCAGATTCAGAATTCTTACGAAGCTAATATTTAAGAAGAATGCAAATCTACCAAAAAATCATCCAAATAAGGATTTTGCAATTATCTCTCTTGAAAAACAAACGTGTATGACCGGTCTCCAAAATTAACACTCACCAAACTCAACAGCCAGAACAATCTGTGGCAAATGAATACAGATGAAAAAATTGTATTGCCTTGGTTATATTTAGTGTTTGGTCTTTGCCTATTCTCAAATAGTGTTAATTGGGGGAAAAATAAGATTGAAACGAGATGGAGATTAAGAAAATTATGTATAAATTATTTTGGCTGTTCTTGTCAGGTAAATATTTTTTCTTAATAAGCTCATGGCAGGTAACCCTAAAAGGGACACTGGTTCATTAATAGAACAATGTAATACAACAAAACCAACAAAATAATGTGAAGTCTTTTCCCACATCAAGATACGTTAACTTTGAAATGTGTTTTGCATATGTGTCTACATGCCTCTTGTGCTTAAAATAATCTTCAGACTGAATTTAATTGATCCCCAAAGTAATGCTTACACAGCCACCAGCCAGGATCTCTGCAGCCAGTGGGATGGTACCATCCTGTGTGGTGAACTTGTCTCTCACAAAATCATTCATCTGAAAAGAAGAAAATAGACACAAAAAAAGACATCAGGGAAAAGACAGATGAGGTACAATCCACACTCTGATAGCACAGCATTAATGTTAACGTGTGGCTGCGGTCACATCCTGATTTAGATGAGCGCATTTCTGCCATGCTACATATCATTCATAGTCAATCATTCATGGCAGCGTTTTGAACACTGTGAGCTGCACAGTGGAATGACTTGCCGTGAGTTTGATAGCTTTCTCTGGGGCAACACCGATGAGCTGTGGGAGGAGACCTGCAAAATATTATTCATAGACACCATTAGAATACCTGAGAGAGAGAGAGAGAGAGAGAGAGAGAGAGAGAGGGGCAAACTCTGGCTTGGGATGAATGCACTTTTTTTTTTGTGGATGAATACAACCATCGACAGTTAGTACAATGTAATCTTGTGCGCGTAAAACAAACCTATAAATATTTACAGATATGGCTGAAAACATCTGATACACCAAAGCACAAAGGTCCCATTGAGAATGAACAAAAGTCCAAAATATGACACTGCTGGTGTGTATGGGATCAGCATTGTTGCGGCCTGATCTCACTGTGGTGGGGAACAGAGAGAGTTGTGTGGTCACGGACAAGAGGGAGAAGGGGGGGCGCTGCTGCTACAGCGGCGATAACCACCATACTGTTTCACCGTCTGTCCTTCATCGAGCCAGATAAACTTCTGAAGGAGCTGCTGAGTGACTGCTGCTGGTATGCAGCTAGAGAACAGCCGAGCGTGTCTGTCTCTGAGTCAATCAGCCTCTCATCGTGTGGAAGAGATAGAGAAGGGGCGTAGCAGAACAGAGCAAAGCAGATCAGGACAACAAAGAGCTTGCAGTGGTGGACGTAGCAGTAGATGGCAGTCTTGACTTCCTTCGTAGGAACAGCCCCGGGGTAGGAGTGTTGTATATCACAAGCCTTCAGCACCATTATCACTACCCGGGCAGAGCTAGATCAGACACGGCTACTACATGAATTCTGCTGGCTATTTTCCTCTGGGAGCTCTCCCAGGTATTGAGATAATGAAAACGTGACCCCTGGGTGTTGCTTTATTCAGCGCTGAATAGAAAGAGCAAGGGTTTCTGGTATCAATTAGCAAACCATGCTGCTGATATTAGCACACTGACAACTCCTGATGCTTTCCCATCAGATGGTTTTCTTCCCGTTCTTGCATGAGACGCACACATGCACATGCTGATTTTCAGATTCTGCTACATACCTCTGTAGAATCCGAAGAAGCCCTCATATCGGAGCACTTTCTTCGCACAATCAAAGCTGTTCTTGTACATCAGCTCTCCTACGAAGGAGCCTGTGGAGCGCTGGTTCTGCATGCGGGTCTTCACCAGATCAATGGGGTACACAGCTGTTGCACCAGTGGCTACAAAACACAGACACTGTGTCACACGCAAGCAGCGCAATCTGGTCAAAATCTGTGCTCCCTGCCTCAAGAAGTAGCTTATCAGCATTTGTCTAGCATCTGAGCAACACATTACACATGAGGTCATTATACATTTTGTCTCCATCAGGTGAAACTTTTTCATGTTTTAACTGCGTTTGAGGATCTACCTTCCCTCTATGGATTATGTAAGTTCTACAACCCTTGGGAAACTGAAAAATGCACAATATTCAAAATGCACGATATTTTCTTTGTTCCTGAAAAGTTACACACACATGAAACTGAAATACATAAACAGCTCACCATAAAGATAAGAACACTTTGATGACTATGACAAGTACAGATAACTTTCCAAACCAGGCGATGCTAATGCACATGGTCCACCCTGTCGCTCCCTGCTCCAACGGTTAGTGTCGGAGTTGTAAAATAATACTAAGTCATTTAGCAGATATTTTTTAGGTGGGGGCTTGTCTAATGATCACTTCACTGAGTGATAAATAGATGTGTGTATGTGTTTATAAACTAGATGAAAATAGTTATTAGGCTCAGACAAAGTAGGGAGTCTGGTGACTGTGGGAAACCTGTTGTGCAGAGCGCGTTTGGGGTGGCAACGCTGCAGCAGGTTGCACTAAATCCTGCTCTCAGCTTTGCCTGGCATGTCTTGTCTGACATCAAAGGGTCCGGTAATGACTCTTCTCTCAAACATGCAAACAGTTCTGGCAGCCTTCGTTAGCGCAGAGGGTGAGAAGCGGCTCATTATCTCAGTAAAGGCATAGCGGCTTCACAGTGCCTCGTGATGTCTCTCTAACCCTGCTGGAAAAGGCCAGTGCTGAATTAGGACTGAGGACTCTCTACTTGTGTGTTTGGTGAGGGAACGCAGACATGCAGGCAAATGCGCACACACACACACACACACACACACACACACACACACAAAGTCTGTTCCTATCTCAGGGGCAGTTATGTCAGAGGTTCCTTGTATCAGTTCCTTCCAGTGTAATTAGATGGAGATTCCAGAGTGTGGTTCCGGAAGATTTGTGTCATTCCAAAGCTCCGACTCGAAAGACAGCCTGGAGCCACCAGTGGCACAGCAGCACAATGCAGGAGCCTCACATCAGAGCCCCTCTCCCCACAGCACAATGGCCAGCCCCGGGGCCTCAACGCGCCAGTCTGCCCGGCTAAGGTTACCCCTCGGCGGGCCGGGGGCTCAGCCACAGACATGTCACTCACCTCCAGCGATTGAGCCCAGAGTGAACCTGTAGGCAGACTCCGCAGCCTGGAGCCAGACGGGTCGAGACATTTCGTGACTGTGCTGTATAGAGGGGGAAAAGACACCAGTGGTCAAATGTACCTGGAGAAAGACGAGGGATCAGAACGCAAACCATGAATCTGTAGTGTAGCAAACCAGATACATTGTGGAAAGAAAAATGCTATGTTGCACTCAGTCGAGGAGAAAGGCGATGGAATGTAGACATATCATGGTATAACATCTGATTCATCGGCCAGTATTATGTGTCACGGACAGTCCAGCTTTGGACACAGTAATGATTGTGTGAGTTTTCACGGGGTGCCACTAGCAAGGCACTACAGGCTAAAGGTCATCTTTTATTTTTACAACAAAGCATAAATTTTCTCTTATCTGCAAGATCTCTGGTTTGGTGTTTGATGTTGAAAGCGGAGCCCCTTTGTTTTCACTTTGGTGCAAGG
Source organism: Myripristis jacobus (assembly GCA_900302555.1). Taxonomy (NCBI): domain Eukaryota; kingdom Metazoa; phylum Chordata; class Actinopteri; order Holocentriformes; family Holocentridae; genus Myripristis; species Myripristis jacobus. The sequence continues at coordinate 14,820 of OMLB01058003.1, forward strand.
GGAACAGATTGGCCCCACAAGCCTTTTCCATGTACAGATAAGTATCTACATGAATATTACACAGTCTGAGTAAGACTCAGTAAAAGTGTGTGTGCCCCGGCTGGGGCAGTGAGTAACTTCTCCCAGACCAGACCAGGAGGGAGGAGAGCAGATCAAACTTTTCCTCTTCCCAGATGCTTCCACTGAGGGTTGCATGCTAACAAGATCGAGGTCTTGATCAAAGGGTTTAAACAATTAGCCTACTTCCACTAAGGGCAAGCCTGAGAATTGCAACATGGTTCCCCCTAAGGAATCAAATTCCAGACCTCCGAGCAGAAGTCCCGGGAGCATGAGCGGCCTGAAAGGTCTGACCACAGCCTGATATAGAGAGCCATGTTATCCGGTAGAGGCAGGAACCATTTCGTTCTCCCACATCCACCTCCCACCCTCCACTCTTCTCCTACTCTTAACAGACTTTGCCAAGGGCTCCTAAGACTCCTGAAGACCCACACTGATAAAAGCCTCCTATTAGCTTCTCAGATGTGTGATTGCATCTGATGTGTATGTCCGGCTACACTGAATAAAATAGGGAGAGCCTTTCATGGAGAGGCGCATCGCAACAATCCATTCCTCTTTTATACCTATAATTGGTGTACTTTTATCTGGGAGTTTTAGTAATGCACTTCACAAGAGAAGAGAAACATGGGCACTCTGCTAATTCAGTCATTGAACATTCTCCCTTTCACTTCTTTCTGAGAAGGAAGCAGAGGGAAAAGAGGAAAAGGCTTAGATAAAAGGCAAGAGGAGGTGAGGTGTATTAGAGGTGTCAATCAGGCTACCTGTCTCTGGGCCTCGGCTAGGTGGTATGGCATGGCACCTTCCTCCAGCGGGGCTATCCTCTCGATGTCTGCATGGTTCAGCCGTCTTAACACACAACAGCAGGGCAGAGTTGCTATGTTACGCCAGGAAAAAGTCGAGCCCTGCATCTATCGCAAGCAGCAGCAGGTGATGTAAGATTTTCCACAGACCTTTTACTGCCTTATAACTTTAAGTTATTGCAACTTTAATTTAAGCTTATATAAACAACAGACAAACAAAGCTGGATAGATGCCTGTGGCCCAACAAGTAAATGAAAGCGTTTTGTTACTAAATGGGCGAGACACAAATATTCCCCACTGGCCTAACGCATCATAAAGTCTGTATCCATGTTTTATGTTTCTCTTGTAAATCTACCAGTGGAGCCACTGCTGTTAAACTGAATGAGCAATAACTTTGAATTTACATGCAATAAACAGAGCTGTAACATTTTTATTCCACTCGCGGACTAATCAAAAATAACAGTGTTTTGTATAAATGTTTTAAACACACTGAACGGACTTAGAGGGCAGCAACAAAACCTACCGGGTTGAGAGCATGGACAAATGTAAGAAAAAACAAAAACAAAAACAAAGTGTTACCCAGAGTGAGAGTGGAGGCCAGAGAGCTGGTATAAGATGTCAACTTCCATTGGAGTGATTTGGCCAAACTTATTGGCAGCATGAATGAACTCCTCTGCAAGGAAATACAGAGAAGAGGAAATGAATCACGCTAGCAGGACCTCATTCATGTCGAGCCACAGCAAATTCAGTTATCCATCATAGAGGAGGCACTGTATAGCTGAGGGGGGCAGTCATATCAGTTATAGTCTACGGCAGACCAGGGTTCAGTAGTATTTGCAAATAATTTTTATATTTGCTTTTTTTTTTAATTATTTGCGGTAGTTGCTAGATGGGTAGAGGTTTCCCACATGGGGCAATTCAGTGATGAAAGTCTGGATAATTACAGGACAATATTTGAAAATCACTTGGACAGTTTTTAATCGTTATTGCTCAGGGGGAAACTGAGCGTGGACGCTGTTGCTCAGCAGCACACAGTCCTAATGCAACCGCAGCTTCCCACCGCTGACCACTGAGAAGTTCCACGGCAGCAGCTGGAGACTAAGCACTTTGCTCAAAAGCAACTTGATGGCAGCTGCTAAAGGAAGGAAGAGACTTGTTGTTGTTGTTGTTTTTTTTCATTTCCTAGCACAGATATTCCTACTAAAGGCCTGCTTCTTGAATCACTCAGGCACTGTGGTCGTGTGACAACTGACCTGACAATGCTTGAAGTGTCTTCATGCTGTAAACTCCACCCATCTCATACTCTACATGTGGAGTAATACAAAGGCTAACGATGATTTGCAAATACCACTTGACCAAAGTCTTTTCTACAGGAGGAAAAACCATGGAGAGATAGTACAGGAACAGTCTACAGTAAGCATCTCAATGGGGAACACAGTTAGGAGTTGATGTGATTGACAGCACGACTATCAATTACACAGATCTACATGTAGGGGGTGAACTGATTACCATGTGAAGATTTTTATTTACCTTAGTAATTTAGTGCTACGGTATAATGTTCCCTGTGTGTTCCCTGACACCATTCTGTCAAGAAAGTTGAAACATGATCGAACAGCCACATTTCATATAGCATATGACTTTCCATACAATTCCCCTGCTATGATTTCATATAACATATATGAAATGTACACAGTGTAATATCAGTAGTATCAGGAGTTGTTCAGGTCGACTTGCGCAGGAATACCTCTGGTGACAAGTATGTCTCTGTATGTGCCGGCGAGGGTGCTGTAAACCTTACGGACCAGCTCCATATTGTTGAGCAGGGCGTTGAAGGCATTGAAGTAGGAGAAGCTCACCATGTGGGAGGTGCTGCCTCCAGCGGCCTGAGGAAAGATCCAAAGTCTGTCATCTCCTCAGCATGGACGACTCTTATCTTTTTTTTCCTCTCAAATCTGCTATGATCTCCTGATTGAAAAACCCAAATCACACTTGCTTGAATGCTTCCAAAATCAATGTAATTCTTCAACATTTTGGGCTCAGGGGGCTTTCATGAACATATAAAAGTTGAAGTTAATGCCTTAAATTGAGAGTACCCAATAAAATTCCCCTCAAGTAGCTTCAAGGTTACAAACAAAAACATTTTTTCTATAAGCTATGGCTGTGTCTGCAGGTTGCAAGCTACATCACTTTTATATTAAGTGTAATATTCAAACCAAAGATGCCATTGTTTCATGGCTATATCAAATAGATCCTATCTTGATGTCTTGTGTATCATGTTAAACACATTTTCTTGTAACCCAGCGAGACATATTTGCTGTCTTTGGGATGTCCGCTAGAATTTAAAAAGTGCACCAAAGACGAACCAGCAGGGTTGAGGAGGTTTAAGCAAACATTGACAAATTAAATTGATTTTGTGAGTATTCATGTTAGTGTGGGGTCTTCTTTTTTCTTTTTTTTATTGGCTCTGTTCACTCCAGCACCCTGCAACTGAGGTCTTTGGGATATGTGTGATATAGTCCTGTTTTTGTACTTAAAATATAAATTACCAACATGGATGTCTAAGGTAAACAGTTCTACACTGGATCCTAATCTCTTGTGAGGACTTTCCCATCCTGAGTGCTGCACCTGAAAGCAGGTGTTGAACTCTCTCTAAAACTCACTGAGACTAAGTTCTCCTCCACAAACGGGGTCAGCATGTGGTGTCTGATGGTGGCCATGATGTCACTGAAGTCCAAGGCAGTGATGGTGCCACTCTTGTTCTTATCCTTTTGTGCAAAAGCCTGGCGGGCATGCTCCAGCTGCAGCTCCTACAGCAGGAGAGAAAAGGTCAAACTGTTAGTGGACAAGAGAAGAAAAGAGTGCATTCCCCGCGTTGAGCAGCATCACATTACAAGTCGGTGGTGAAATGGAAATTTGGAGGTAGAGAGTATAATAATATCAGTGTTGGACGTTGCTTTGCAGATGTGGAAGTCACCAGATGCGACAGTGTTAGACACTGGCTTTTGTAATCACCACCGTCTCTCTGGAGACTAATGGAAACCATGTCCAGTGAAGTTTGATCCTGGAGCAGAGCAGAATGTTCTGGTGGGACGGGCGGCAGGTGTGTCCGGAGGAAGATGATTCAATATGACAAGCATGCAATCAGAAGGGGATGCAGGGGGGAGACTGACCGGAGGTCGGGTCTGCTGTCAAAGCTTATTGCATACAACCAGAGGACTGCAGAACAGGTTCACTGCAGTACCATTTCTTGATCTGAATGCTCACATACTGATCATTTCATTCATGTGTTGCTACACATGAATCCTCAAGCTGTTTGCTGATTATATTGTTAAAACGGAAGGTTTAAGTAATAATACTTACCTAACAAACTAACAAAACAACACTATAAACTGTACTTACTGATTTTTTCCTTGACTGTACTTGCTCAGGTTGTCAACGCAGCCTGGCCAAACAATTCAACAACCACAAGGTGGCAGACTGTTTGAATAACAAACACGAAATCAAATATACCACCGCTGGGCTTCTACGTCTTTCTAAAGGCATTTCACTCAAAACAACTGCATTAAAAGGAAACTGAAATCAGCTGGGACATGACAGAGCAACAACAAAATAATATTGATAGATCTAAATGAAAACCTGCACGCTCAAGGGTCTTTTGGTGTAGCGGTGGGAAGCCCTAGTCAAGTATGATAAACCACAAAGTGCTCTGAGGGATCCCACACTGTAGTGGAGCTCCAGCACAGCCTGTCTAACTCTCAGACCACCCAGCTTCTCTCTGCTCTCACAGCCCTCGACTTCAAACTAGAGGCCTCCATGACCGAAGTGCTGCTTTTACAACACAGGTTCATTTCAGTAACATACAGGCAACGGGGAACACAGGACACACCAACATCAAGTGTCATAATAAGTTTGCTGGGCAACCACAAACCACCAGAACAGTTTGAAACTTCACTCAAACTTCACTGAGAGATGTGACTCTGAGGATGCAACTCCACACCACAATTTAATTACTTGATGACTGACACAATCATAGCATCTAAATTATATAATTTCCATGCTTATCTAAACATACACTGATCATTTGTCCCTTATGGATGTGGCACTGTCATCTTGGGTGACGTCCCACAGGATAGGAAAACGATGATCACTAAAAATGGCTTTGTATAATGATGTTTTACCTCACTCCCTTAACGATATGGGGCTTAATGATATGGTGAAAAAAATCATATTGTGATTATTCTGACAGGTACAGCAATTGCGTTATGATTCACGAGTTTAGAGGGAGGGATCATTTTTCTGTACCAAACAAATATGTTTCCTCACAACTGGACAATATGATTTGTGGGCCAGTGGCTTTGCTGCCACATCTGCTCTTGTTTCAGCCCCAGTTTTGCTTTGAATGCAAATTGTGTAACTCAAACTTTAGCGTTAATTCCAAACATGAGACTCTTGCTGGTTTGTAAGTTTATAAAATTGAAGAAAGTTTCTCTGGCAGCAGTGACCCACCATTTCTGAATTAATTCAAAAAAACTACTTAAAGAATAACGCAGTAAAAGGTAATGGATAGCCAGTAGAGCTGCAGCTATAATGATTATGTACATTGTCGATTGGGCTACTGATTATTTTTTGATTTATTCAATTAATAATTTAGTCTATCAAGTGTAAAAAATAATGACAAATGCTCATGGAAAGTTAGCAGAGCCTAAAGTAACGTCGTCAAATTGCTTCCTTAGTCTGACCACTAACCAAAACAAAACAAAATATTAATTTTATAACGCATATAAAACAGCGAAAACCAACTAAATTCTATAATTTGTGAAGCTGCTACCGGTTTCAGATTATCAGATAATTTTGGCAATCAATTAATCGTTTAATTGACTGATGATCACAGCACTAAAAGCTAAGTGGTTTGCATGTGCACTGTCTGGGTGCATATACCTGCAGAAACTGGGTGAACTCTGCATAGCTGAGGTGCTTCTTCCTGTCATGGCCGAAGTGTAGCCTGATAAACTCACAGTCCCAGTTGAAGGGGATGTGGTGATGGACTGTGGTCTGGCTGAAGATGTCACGTACATTCTCTGGAAAAGTGAGAGGCTCGTGAGTAACGACAAAAGACACAGAAGGGGAAAACATGCAAGATGCAATGATTTCTGAAGTCTGTCTCACGTCCTTATTCCATTTGTAGGAAACCCCGTTAAAGTGGAGGACAGAGTCAATATGGACTGAGGGGCTGAATAGGCTGTTTGACAGTCCCACTCCCTTTACATTGTGAGGCTTGTGAGTCGATCCAGGAAATTCTCTGTATAAGCACTGCTCTCAATCTCAATTTCAGTTGCCTTTATGGAGGCCCATTCCACACAAAGAGCTTTGCCACATCTCCTTTGTAAGACTCTGCATCTCTTGGTTTGTGACATGCTGGATTCATTTCTCGTCTTGTCACATGGAACTGGTTATAATATGATGTTGCCCACAGCTCGTCCACTATTCTGCCCTGAGATGAGACCTTAAGAATACAAGCAGCTGGCAACTGTAATACTCTATAGGCTCCAGAAGCCCAGCAAAGAGAAACATGGCTACTGCAACATTCATTGACTACACATGCTATAGTAAGAAGAGCAGCCAAGACCCACGGTTTTCTATTTTATGCTCACTCAAACACACACATGCCTTCTCATACAGTAGTTTTTTTTTGGCCCCCACCACCGACAAAGTTGTCCATTACTCATCAATCACAACTGCAAAAAGCCCATTAATACCATTCATTGTCTACATGAATCAAATAACACCCCTTGCAATGATGTAATTATTCTAATGTTGTAATGCACTTAAATAACATGATGATAGTCTCCTGTAGATAAGATGTAGCAGGAAGTACAGTCCCACACCAGCGTGCTGACATCCATTTTCCATGTACATACCAAATGAGATGTCCCCTGTGCCAGTCTTGTCAAACAACTGAAAGGCAACTATGAACAGGGCATCCGGGGCACATAGAACTGATTCAAAGGCCAGAAACTCCTGGAAAGAGATCAGTCTGTTTGGACAAGAAAGAAAGAGTGCTATCTGAAAAAAGGACATAACTTAGCCAAAATCACAAAAGCCACAACTACATCATCACTCTGAATTGATTTATCACTTGTTGACAGCTGAGCTGGCCAGTAAAACCCCATCAAATACTGAATGTTCAGGACAGCAAACTAATGCAACGATGTAACACGGCATCTCCCTTTTTTTTTCCTTCGGCTGTTTGTAAACTTTAAATGTTCTGACAGATTTTTGAGTGGCAGCCGCACTGACAATCTAACCAATAATTTACTTCATGCAATGCTGCGCTACAGTCTAATTAAAAGTGAAAATATGTGCAGCTATGGTTGTGTATTTCAGCTATTGTCGATGCACTCTCCAGTGTTATGAGGGACCATACTGTGTCTTATCTTATCTGAGGATTTTCAATCAATAAACCATAGGTGTGACACTGTCTGATAAAAATGACAACTGAGTCTGTGTAAACATCATTGGGATGAATCATTAACAGTCTCCCTTGAACTTACTAGACTTCTTTTTTCTTCTTTTTGGTAGGGTAGGTAGGGTACCGCACTCAGTGTATTTAAATGGACAATTCATTCATAAATGAAGCAAAACAGTAAGGATACCACAAACAAAAATTATTATAAACAGATTAAGAGACTGTCATAATGGGCTTAAAGGATAATTGCTGCTTTGTTAATGTGATATCCAGATGGTTTATTGGCCTGAGATGATCCTACAAACCAGGTGAAACTGGACAGTATGATTTAGACCATTGATAACACCCACAAAAGCTGAATCCAGCTAGAAGTGAAAAGGTGGGGGTCATAAGAGGCAGCTGTGCATGTGTGAGTTCAAATTCTGAGCAAAAGTAGATCTTTATGTACAGTAAATGTGCAGAATGATGATATCAGGCCTAATTCATGAATATTGTGACAGTTCATATATTAACATGCACTAAGTCAATACACTGGGGCTCGCATTGAACACAAAATAGTCCTCAGTTAACAGCAAACAACGTCCGGATGTATTCCTAAACTGATTTGACTATTTGCCCCATTGGTAGTCGCATTCAGTTTAGCCTTCAGTTTCACCTGGTTCTTAAAGTGCTGTCAGTACAACAGAACATGAAAAACATGGATTCCCCACCAATCATACAGCAGAGGCCCAACCACAGAAGAATTTCCCTCACTGCTAGAAAAATACCATCCCAAAAAAATAATGTTGTTTACCAGAAAACAAACAAAAATAGGGCAATCACAGTACAAAGAGATAATAAGAGGCACTTCTAAACAAATATGGGTGCTGCAGCTGACTCTGGGAATAGAGCTGACGGAGAAGCCAGGTCCTAGAAGCAAAATATTTCTGTAAAACATTTCTGGGGCAAACATGGACAAAAACAGGAATTATCCTTTAATCTGTTAACATGTTTCAGAACAAAAAAGGATTTCCTCAGCAACTGTCCCAATGTCTCTCGAGACACTCACCCATCTTTAGTGGTGTCAGCCACTCCAGCAATGAGCTCCACAGTTTTGGGATTATGTTGAGGCTGTGTGTGCAGACCCAGGTAATTCTGCACAAAGTCCTTGGGGGTCATGTAATGCTCCCCATCCTCCACCACACTGGCATACTGCACAGGAGACAGAGACACAGCTGTGATCAGTGTATACGTTAAGCGTCGAACACCACATTATGTGTATTTAAATCAAGGATCAGTGAGATAGAATTACAATCATAGGAAAGAAAACGATCCAGAGAATATTGAATACTGAATACAATGAGAGTCTGAGGCATAAAAAAACAATAGGTGATGCAGAGAGCAATCAACAAGTCCCTCTCTCTGCAGCGAGTCCCTCGATTTGTATCCCCTTTCTTTGTGACAATAAGGTATTTGTTCTGACAGCCTGCTGCACCGTTTTGTATGCCAGTCAGCGCAATTGATTTCTGCTTTCCTGGCTCTACCTAGGATTCTCTATTAATTCAGTGCTTTGAGGCTTCCCATCAATGGCGAAAAGGATTCAAAAGCATCAGACTCTTTCAAGTCACCAGGCTTCTTTCACTTCTTCCAAGGCATAGAGACATAGAGACATGTCAGCTACATGCACCGAGTGCACTTGTGTGCTTATCCTCAACAGACGAAATGGATATACATTTACATTTAAAAAACAAAGACTATATCATATGTACAGTATAACATACAATGGAAATAGTGTGTGCTGTGTGACATTGTAACAAACACCCCCTGCATGTAAGAACACTGTGTTTAGGTGTTAGAACAGTGGATTTCAATGTTATGTCCAGGGACCCCCAGGGGACCATGAGGGGCTTCCAGGGAATCTCCAGCAATAGGAAGAAAAGTTACATTTCACTTCAGTTTAATTAATCAGCAATGATTATACAAAAATGTATGAATGATTATGTTCCCATTTTGTTTTAATCTCACCACTCTGAATATATTTGTCAGTGTTCACATATGACATGTAAATGATTTAATACTTAACACAAACACTTTTTTTTATCAGGGTCTCCAGGGAAAAATCACTTCAAATATTGATCTGCAATTTAACCAAAGTCAACTTGGTGGTCCAGAACATGAAGTTTGAAAACTGCTGCTGTAGGGGAATAGTAAAGCCATTTGAAATGTAATCAAGTGTGCATCACAGACAGTGATAACAGCATCCAAACCATCAACCTGAAGGTGCAACAACTGTATGTGTTGCACTCTATCTGAATGAAGCACAACATGCTCAGCCAATGCACTGTGATGATAAAACTCAGCGCTCAGCCACACTTAAAGATGAAAGGTCATTTTTAGAACCTGGGTTGGGTTTCAAAGTTGGAACAGAGATAGCTCTGGAAATGCAAGCGCCACATGAACTGGCGAGAGAAAGGCCAGGCTCGTGGAATCCGGCCAGGCACAGACAGGGAGAGCAAGAGGGAGACGCAGAAAGAGAAAGGGATTCACGCCCTGTTTTTAAGACTGCAGGTCAACGCACTCTCCTGAATTAATGTTTTAAGTTAAAGTATTAATTCCAGCCAATTTATTAACACATTTCTCCAGCACATAATTGTGTATCCATTCAGCCTCGCAGTAGGACTCAAGTAGTTCTTGATCAAATTATACAGGCGGTCAGAATGAGCATCCATTAATTAACTCCTCCACCTGAACATGCATTACAAATTCTGCAGCCCTCTTACAGCAGTGATGAGATGTGGAGGGACTATAAAACAACTTGTACCTCAAAGAAAGACTCTCCATTTTCACCAACATGTTAAAACTTGAAACAAGACCTATGTGGGCTAAACAAACCCCCACAGCGGACAATACATGTTAAGAAATGAAATTATACACTGGGGAAGATCCGAGGACACATACATGAAGTCAAGGCGAGCAGAGTCTTTGTTGAAGCAGGTCCAAATTTAGTCTAAGCATTTGTGTGACCTTTACTGAACCATGTATCCCACTAGACACCAGGCACAAGTTACGCACTGACTTGAAACACTAATAAGCCAGTAGTGCAGTGTTTATGCATGTATTTGTGTGTTTCCTGACAAAAGCACATTTTCCCATAGAAAGGCAAGATATGGCTTACGTGCATATCAGTCTTACCTTCAGAAAAATAGTCTTCAAGTCATGGGGGTCGGCTCTTTTGGTTGCTTGCACCTATAACATACAAGTTGGAAAATTCTGTTTAAAAAAACAAACAAACAAACCAAACAAAACAACAACTTCATGATCAGACAGTGTGAATGTCATGACGCTGCACATAAGTTTAGGCTTCAGTAGGCTACGCTGGCATATAAAATAGGCTAATCAGTGCCAGTCAATAAACCTAAAGTTGAGGCGATCTCTACTCCAGCTTTGATTTTTACGCAGTCCAGACCAATCCGCCGGATCGATCACAGACGACTGTAACAACGACTACAACACCCTGACATCAAAGCGGAACGCTAAAATAATCGTGCTATTATCTCTCAGACGGCCATAAATCGCCACTGGTACAAATGCAACAGAGTAAACAAATTACAGTTATCTCTCCAAGGCCGGGAGAGATGCGCCAATGCACAGATGCTCAAAAAAGGGGGACTCCGCTGCATTTTGGAGAGATGTTAAAAACGTACACGTACGCACGGATAAGCTGTCTCCCATATCCAGACAGCGGTAACCCACGCAACTACCTTTAAAATTAATTTCTGATAAGAAATATTGACGGAGTCACCTTGACCGCCATGCTGGGTGTGACGTCAGCTACAGTGGACTAGCGCAGGCGCTTGACATAAAGTAGTAGTGCGAAGATGACAGCGGGCAGTGACATGCCAGCCGCTCAGGACCTCGAACAATGACTGTCCATTTCGCCCGCAGCCTGTGACTATTTGCCCAGGCGTCGCTTAAGACGATGCACGGGTGAAACGTGAAGACAGTCAGCAAATATCACAGTTCCTGTTGGCATGGGTCATGTGAGGACGTGTTAACCCGTGGAGGCTGTCCACGGCGCACCAAGAATGCGCTAACACGGGCGCACAGCCGCATTTTCTTTATTATCCAAGGCCAGTCGCGCAGTGGCAAATAAAAAGGTGGCACATCGCTTGGCAAACAACCACTGCGCGAAAACCATATCCTCCAGAGGAGCATCAGTGTCTATTATTTTGTCCCCTAAATTCCCATACTGGTTCTTCTTCGTATTATTATGTGATGTTTCTATTTATGTTGCAATTTTTTTTGTCAGCACCCCCACCTCAGAAAAGGTTATCTCTCATGGGTTACGTGGCTTTAGGTGCTTATTTTACCCTCGATTGCATCCAAACCTATGACTCATGATGTAAATGCTTTTGACAAATCTGCCCAACACAAGTTTAGTGATGCACACTTTCAAATTTAGTGAGACACTGTTGTTACTAATGAATTGTTAGGCTTTAAACAGGCTGTTTCACTCAGATTTGGGGGTTTAAGGTTGGGACTGAGCTCTGAGGTCCTGTGCTGTAGGAGGTCTGCTGCATGTGACATATTTTTCAACTGGAAATGGGGCTTCTCACTACTTTCATGGACAATTAATCTAAAGTCATCTCACAAATCAACTCTGAAAATAGAAGAACTATAAACACAGAGGTAATCCAACCAACTCACTGCCTTTACCTTATTTCGTCATTTCATGTGTGAGCTTATTGTTCCAGTTGATTGACTCACTCATGAAATCTGGATGTAACAGGTGTCATTCATATATATTCTCTTCCTGGGGTGGGTATCTTCACACTTACAAACCCAGACGTCCTGCTTACGTTCAGCTCTCCAATGAAGCTGAGTGATATGAACAAAATCACAAATCACAATGTCTTTGACTGAATACCTCAATATCGATATGATGGGGATGACTGCTGGTGTTCTGTATTTGTGTTTACATACATGAGGTTTTCGACAAACAATCATGAGAAATATGAATGATTATCATGCAGGAAGAGGCAAGAGATAGAAGTGAAATAAATCCAGAAAAAAATACACACCTTATGATGCAGCCTTTAAAACCGGGACAAGACAACACTGCGATATCACAAAATTATATTATGACATCCAAAATCCCAGATGACAACTTGGTGCCATATCGTGATATCAATAAAACATTGATTTATCATCCAGTCCTGATCTCAAACACCATGTTTTTTCTCTGATGTTGCAGCCTCTATTGCATGCTTTTGCAGGAAAAATAAGAACAAAAACTACAGTAAATTCAAGTTCAGAGATCAAGCAGCATGTATTGCCTTCATGCAGACACAATTTGTTGCCTAAGGATTGTAAAAGGTATGGTATTGTTCGGGAAAGGGATAATCTAGTGCTGACAGTGTAGTGGGGTAAAATTACAGTGGCTTAAACATGACTGGGTAGGTCATTCATTGGTGCACCTGGAGGACAGAATTGCTGAGGCTGGGATGATAGCACAGCATTACCACAGCTCAGAGGGTTGTTCAGATATTGCACTTTCCCCTGGAGAGCCAATTCCCATTTATTTTATTGGGATGTGACTGTAACCCACTTTGTGACTGACAATTTCGGAGGTTAAATTTCTTTATTTGCACTGGCTTGTCGAAATGAGGTTATATTTAACATGCAATATATTTTTTTTATTTGTCAACATATTTGCCACACATTTATCATGTCCATAATCAGATGTTAATGTTGAGGGGCGAGTACCATTTCTGGGTTTCATTGCATTATTTTTCTTCTTGAATCTTATTCTGGTTCATTTTACTTTGTCAGAGCCACGGTGACAATGCAGATCTGACTGATTATGAAGTTACATGCAGCCAAAGCATTTTGCAAGTTTTATGGAAATGTAATAGTTCATTGCACACTTATAACATAATAAAAATTTATTCTCAGTGCTGTAATGGAGGGTTTACACAGTTTACACCCACTTCTTTTTCTGGTAATTTACAGTATACTATTTGCCAAAAAGCCATCTTTAGAGATCTACCCATCTATTAATATTATGCCCATGATTCACCACTACATCACTTCTTATTTTAATATAAACCTGATGTATAATGTATAATTTTAATCTAATATATACCTAAATCCATCCAGAAGTGGTGTTTTCATTCACCTTATCGATACCCTTTATCTGAACATGTAGTCAGTGTGCTGTGCTGTGTGAGGTGAGGCACGTTGCAGCTGACTCCGGCAGGAAGTGTTGAAAAACTAGTTCCTCTCTTGCCTCGCATCAGCAGCGGCGGAAACACACGCACCCGGAAGTCATCCTGATTCCGCGGGTCTTTTAGGACGACACGGCTCCACACAGCACTGAATACACAACAGTGCGCAGAAATGGCGGGTAAGTGGCTAAACACATCATTTTAGTGCCGTTGCTATAACTCAATTCAGCGACACATAGTACTCGCTTTCGCTTTAATCCCACCGGAGTTGTCTTTAGCACCGGTGAGCGTGTTGTTAAAGGAAAGCGCGCGGTGTGCTCGCACTCTGTCAACAACAACAGCTAGCTAGGCTAGGCTAACTAGCTAGTGGAGCTAACGTAACAGTGCTAAAGGGAGCTCCGGAGGCCCTGGCTGCTAATGTTATGGCATGCTAGCTGTCTTTCTCATAAGATGCAATGTAGGTTAGCACCGTTGGTCTTAAATTACGCCTGAATATCGAGGTAATAATGAGAGCATTGAGTGTTTGGCTGAGTGGGTAGCTAGCTAGTCTGATTGGAGATAGCACGGTGCGGGTCGAGGCACCGTGTCTTTGTGTTTTGCTTGGAAAGAGGGAGATGGTGACACCGTGTCAATGTCTTTGAATTTGACTGACCTATCTGGGGAGCTTCATAGACCCTGCTTAATCAGGGTGACATTGCTTGACATCAGGCAAGAATAGATTAAGGCAATTTTGAGTCTCAGATCCATGTTGCCATTTGCATCGTGCAGCGACAATGTCCACACTTATCGTGCAGCTAGGAGCGGCGTGTATGTATTGGGATTTGCAGCTTATACAGTGCATTTGTATGCTGACGTAAAAAGGCATGTGGAATTGATTTGCATTGAAAACGAGAATCTGCGAATCAGACACTAAACATCAATGCTGGTTAGTTTGCTTAAATAAAATAATAGGCATCTCCATGCACCTGCTATGGGTATGCATGTGAAACACTGTCTTTGACCCCCCCTCCTGCAAAAACAACAGTGTGTCTTCCTGTTGGTAATTTCAGTGAGGTGTGATTAGAATTAGGTAGGTAAGGTAATTAGAAGTGAGGACTATTGGTTCACCTGCGTTCTGTCATCATTTTGTGAAATCTGGTCTATGCATGCTTGAGGCAGCGTTGGTTTGGGACATGGAGAGTGACACTTGTGCAGTTGAATGAAGATACAAGAAAATACAAATTGCAAATAAGCACTATGTGTAATTACATGAGCTGAATAGCATGTCTGCATTCTTTGTCTAAGAGAGGTGATCCAAATCTGTGATTCAGCTCGTCTATAAATAAGAAGTTATATGCAAAATCAGTTGCCTGATTAATCAGAACAATATCTGGCATTCTGAGACAGTCCGTATCGGCTGGGATCGGCGCTCACAAGGCTGATAAACAAGAAAATGTCTGCAGGCAGCTCTGTCAGTGTGGCTGATGTGGAACAATGTTAGCAGTACACGAAGAAATATTTCTTTTTCATTCATGTGTTTTTAATTTGTGTATGTGTTTTTCATTAACTTTAGTTTTTTGATCATTTGCTTATCTATTAACTTGATATATGTTGTTAAATTTGAAATAAGTGCATTGCAGACAATGTAGATCTTCTTAAGCAAACAGAGACAAAGTAGACAGTATGATTAGTGTTAAGTAAATATTAATATAAGATTAAAAAAAAAAATCAACAACGTTATTCATCTGCCATTGACCACCCTGGTCTCTAAATATCGGCATCTGCTATTGAAAACCTATGCTGATCGAGCACTAATTCGCGAAGGCTCCTGCTCTTGAGGTGGAACCAAAATTGTGTTCTAGGAGAAATATCGTAAACATTTCTGGTGGGCAGTGGAAACGCTTCCAGAAACGGTGACTGTGGCTTGGTGGTACAACACGACACACAATGCCACAATACTGAAATAGGGCCATATTGTTGTCTTTTGTGCACATATTGTGAGGTTGATGTTCTTGTCTCTGTCCAGGAATGAATACGATGGAGAAGAAACTTGCTGAATACAAGTGTGACACCAACGAAGCGATATGTTTAAAGCTAGGTATGCTCAGCCTCCTTTATTTTGTAACTTTAGTGAGTAAATACTATAACAAAGACACTGATACCATGTCAATTATTTGCTTTGTCTCTAAAAATAAGTTTAAAATTTTGACTGGATCTTACTTTGCTTCCAGTTCGCTTCCCAGAGGATGTGGATGATGACAGCACTACATTTCACCCTGAGTACAGCCACCAGCTTTATGGAGATGAGTGAGTCTTGTTTGTCAGCATTATTTTGCCTTACTTGTTAGCATGTGCGCATTAACCAAGCTACACATCCATTCCCTGTGCAGAAGAGGACATTATTGGGACTTTATTACGGCTTGGATGAGCACACACACTCTTCAGCAGTGCTTCCTTCTTTCTCATTCATACAGATATTTTAATTTTACGAGCTGCCCTGTAAGCCAGTTCTAACACCTCTCTTACATTAAGCACTGTGGGTTTCCACTGATTGTTTTTCCCCTATGACTATCAGCTACAAATAAACAAATAAAATCAGTGATCCCATTTACATTAGCAGGAGCTCTGTACGCACTTTTCACCCTCAGATTGTCTTGTGTCACAATCTGCCAACCTGATTTAAATGCAGTATTTTCTCTGACATTCCACCCAGGCGATCTTTCATTACAATGACACTATGAGGACAAGTCAGCATCCAATCCAAAAATGATGATTTGTTTATCACTATTTATGGAATTACATATGTTAAACTTAAACTGAAATTAGGATTGCCTACCTGAAATTCAAGTTGCCTCCATACGCGGTACAGATAAGAGGGAGGCCTGTTTATGCCTCTACTGACCATAGCTGAAGCCGATAATTTCCTGGGTTTGTTGTCGGGTTCAAAACAGGGGACCTGAATGCCGGGTAACTTCTTCACGTTGAGCTCAAGTCCCAACAGTAGTGAGATTTTAGGTCAGTATCAAGGAGGAATAACTTCGCAACCAGTTAGTTATAAGTTATATAGTTAACAGCTACACTAGATAGGAAATAGTGGACCTTGGCCAAGTGCACCTTAACAGTAGTTATTGAGGCTGGCCTGTAGGGCTGAATCAATAGTTGGATCCTAAGGCAAATAGTAGCATTTATTGAATCAGCCGTCAGTATTCCCCATTGTCATTGCTGTAGAGGAGGCTCAAAGACATCAAAACAAGAAGTACAACAAAGTGTAGGAAAGTAATATTACAGTTGTGTCATGCACACTGTGCACCATTGAATTACACGCTGGTGTCCAGCCCAGCAGAATAAAAAATGGAGCCAATGCAGCCTGTGGCACCAGTTCAGTCTGTTGCCTTCAGACAACTCATTAGCAAAATACCAAATAGCCTATGTATGCATTTACATGAGAAATGAAGCAGACATTTAAAAGTAGTGCAAAAGGTACTTTCCTCAGTAACTAATTACTTTTATTTGCAGTAATTGTTAATTACCTTACTTTTCAATTAGTTTTGAGGGAATATGTAATTATTTACAAAACAAAACAGAATGTTGCCCTACTACACAGTTTTTGCCCTAGGTGTAGGGCTGAAATAATTCTTAGAGGACCCACCGAATCATTTGATTACCAAAAATCCTTGATTCAAATTCTGTGCCACAAAGCCTTGTTTCACTGACATTTGCCATGGAGGGCAAGTGTTTAAAATGACAAAATAAAAGGGACAATGTCTTTCTAACTGTTCCCTGTAGGGTTGTTACAATACCAAAAATTGGGTAGTCGATACCAATGCCAGTGAATTTCCATGATTCTCGATACCTGCTTAATACCATAGTAAAAAAAAAAAGAAAGAAAGAAAAGAAAAAAAGAGAAAGAAAGGGGAAAAAATCCCATTTACTTCAACATACACACCTTTATTAAAATCTGTTGAACATTTAATTATATAAGCCTTCAAGTATTTAAAACAAACAAGTCAACTGTGCTTAAATAACTTTTTAGACTACATAGAATTTCAAGTGCAGTATCCAGCACGTATTTTTGGACTATTGGCATCGACTTAGCACAGAAGTATCGGTTCTTGTGACATCCCTAGTTCCCTGTAAATGGCTCCACAACTGACAAATTTTACAATGGTCCAGCTTTTGATGTTTATGGAGAGCCTAGAACATTTGTACTCTGTAATGAATTCAATTAAAATGTTGCTAAATATAGTACGTCAGCAAAAATGTAGGCCTACTTCGGTAAAAAAATAGAATTTCTAACTTGAAAAAATATACTCAGAGTACATAAAAATCTGCTCAATAACAGTTACACTTCACTAAATGTAATTAGTTATTTTAACTATGAGAAAAATCGATAATCAAAGTATTTTTTCCCCCACTCCAACAGCAGAGTGTTATTGTTCACTTCCCCCACCCCCTGCTAATCCTCCAGATTTTCTGTCTTTTCCACATATGTCTCACACTATATTATGATCCATTGACTAAAATATTGTATATTCTCTTGTTAGTCTGACATTTCTAATCAGTTTTTGGAGTTGGTCCTACGACTGGGCATAGTTTTCAGTTTATTAAATATGCAAGGAGAAGTAACCTGTAAAATATGCAATAGAAAACATCGACACTAAATAATGGTTTGTGCTGTGCGATAATTGAGGCTCATAAAATGCTGTAAAGAGTTGCATTACCACCCCAATGTGACACATAAAGAGAAACATTGCTATTGGACTTGGGTTACACTACATTACTGCCAGTGATGCCTGTTCCCGTGTGTGGGCTTACAGTAGCATGTCATTATGCTCTAAATTGCATTTCTAAATTAGTCGAAACTAGGCTTAGTTATTTTTGCACTTGCCACAATCAGCTCAAAGGGAACTCGGTAATTGGGACATTAATTATTTCAGCAAGCCTAATTGCTAGTAAAGCTCAATCACACAGTTGCATAATGAAATCTATTTTGACATAAACTACTGCAGTGATGCACAGGTGATCCAGTGGCCAAAGGAAACAGTGACAGAGAGGAATAGCATTATACTATTAATTTCTTGGCATACCTTTTATCCATTAAACACATGTTATGTTATTGCCCCCCTGATGTTAATTCATTCTAAACTACACATTACCTAAAAGGGATACACAGTATATTGTTTTCTCTTTTGCACATCACTTGTCTCAGCCAAAAGATGAACCTCCTCAATAGGATTTACAGTGATTACACTTTTTTTCCCTCCACAGTGAGGTGGCTTTTGGATACAAAGGTCTGCAGATACAGCTTTACTACAGCGCTGGAAACCTCAGCACCCTCTTCAAAGTGAAATACTCCTCAAAAGTCACTGAGACATTTGACTGTGTGGAGGTAAGATTTGTATTTATTTATTACTTGAATTCAGAGGCTCTAGCAGTCAAGTCTTGCCTTTTGGAGACTTCAGTGTCAGTTTTGTCAGTTCATGCTTTTACTTCTGTCAGCCACTTTTATCTGCTATAACAACATTGAACGTAATCCATTCTAATTCTGATAATCAGTTAACCATGTTAATGATTTAGCAAGTAAAAAATACTGAAATCGATAAATTTGCTGGTCAAACAAAAAAAATGCTGGTCAGATTAAGAAAACCCATCTGAAGACACCAGTTTGGGCTCTGCTGACTTGCCATGAGCATTTGTCATCATTTTTAAAACTTTATAGAGTAAATAATTAATCGGTGAATCAAAAAAATGATCAGTAGAGTAATCAGCAATGAAAATAACTGTTAGTTGTGACCCTATTGAGTAACCATGAACTGCTGATTGTCACCTCCAAATAAATCTGAAAAGCAACACCTTCAGAAAACCAGCATCCAGCCTGATGAATATGTCATGCCAGCTGGTGAGGCAGCACATGGTGTCAAAAGACAATTACATCCTCAGATACTCATAGACTGTTCAATGTGATGTTCAGTGTGTTTCTGTGGTGTGTGCCGATTTGTTGTAATTTTTTGTAAAGATTATTTTTTGGTTGCTTTTTTTTTTTTGCTTTAATAGACAGTGGAGGGAGACAGGAAAGACGCAGCCGAGAGATGAGAATCATGCAGGCAGGGTCCAGGCAGGATTCGAACCTGAGCCACTGTTACTTCGTCTTAGTTTTATTTGAGCTACTGTGGCACCTTGAAATCTACTCTTTTTTTTTTAAACCCGCCCAGTGTACACTACCAGTCAAAAGTTTGGACCTTCTCATTCAATGTTTTTTCTTTATTTTCATGACTATTTACATTGTAGATTCTCACTGAAGGCATCAAAACTATGAATGAACACATATGGTATCATGTAGTAAACAAAAAAGTGTGAAATAACTCAAAACATGTTTTATATTTTAGATTCTTCAAAATAGCCACCCTTTGCTTTGATTACTGCTTTGCACACTCTTGGCATTCTCTCGATGAGCTTCATGAGGTAGTCACCTGAAATGGTTTTCCAACAGTCTTGAAGGAGTTCCCAGAGATGCTGAGCACTTGTTGGCCCTTTTGCCTTCACTCTGCGGTCCATCTCATCCCAAACCATCTCGATTGGGTTTAGGTCAGGTGACTGTGGAGGCCAGGTCATCTGGCGCAGCACTCCATCCCTCTCCTTCTTGGTCAAATAGCCCTTACACAGCCTGGAGGTGAGTTTGGGGTCATTGTCCTGTTGAAAAATAAATGATGGTCCAACTAACGACAAACCGGATGGGATGCCATGGCGCTGCAGGATGCTGCATGGTAGCCATTCTGGTTCAGTGTGCCTTCAATTTTGAATAAATCCCCAGCAGTGTCACCAGCAAAGCACCCCCACACCATCACACCTCCTCCTCCATGCTTCACAGTGGGAACCAGCATGTAGAAACCATCCATTCACCTTTTCTGCGTCTCACAAAGACACGGCGGTTGGAACCAAAGATCCCAAATTTGGACTCATCAGACCAAAGCAGATTTCCACTGGTCTAATGTCCATTCCTTGTGTTTTTTGGCCCAAGCAAATCTCTTCTGCTTGTTGCCTCTCCTTAGCAGTGGTTTCCTAGCAGCT
>OMLB01058006.1:0-11899 GCA_900302555.1 Myripristis jacobus
CTGATAATATAAAATAAAAATAAATAAATAAATAAATATATAGATAGATAGATAGATAGATAGATAGATAGATAGATAGATAGATAGATAGATAGATAGATAGATAGATAGATAGATAGATAGATAGATAAATAAATAATAATACACTATACTACACTAGACTATCAAAACCCTCAGTAGTAATAAACTGCATACTGTAATGTACTATAAAAAATACTTTTAATAGACTAGGTCCTTGAATGAGTTGTATATTTTATACTGAATCTCTTACAAAGTAAATAATTTGTAGTTGATTTGTATCACATTTCATTCTGTTATATTTGATATGCATTTATTTTTTGTCAAATCTCACGTTCATGTCTTGTTGATTGCCCTTTTGCCTCAGGTAAGCCAGGCCTGCCAGGTGTTGCTGGGATCCCAGGGCCTAAAGGCAACCAGGGGCAAGATGGATTCCCTGGACCACCAGGGCAGAAAGGGGAAACTGGTAAATCAAATCATTAATGAACAGCCTATCACTGAGATCACTTATATTAGAGATCTTGTTTGCTTTCAATCTTTTTGTGTCCCAACCACTGGTATGTGGAACAGTTTTCTATCCCAGTGAGCATGACCCCTCTTATAGCCATAACTCACCTGCTCCTTCCTTTCCTCTACAGTTATGTTAGGAGGAACTCCTGGTAGTCGTGGGGACACAGGTCAACCAGGTGAGATTTAAGTCAATAAATTTCTAGACTCTTACCTTTTTTCCAAACACAATCAGTCCTGTTCTTCAGTGTTGACTGTCACTTTTATTGACATCAGTGGGTTTTCTGTTGCTTTAGGTCCAATTGGAAACCCTGGTCCTCCTGGCTGGTCTGTCACAGGAGAACCTGGACCAATAGGAGACAGAGGACCACCAGGTCTGCCTGGACTCCCTGGTGTGAAAGGACAACCGGGAACAGGAGAGAAATGTAGTACTGGGCCAAAAGGCAATCGTGGCCATCCTGGAATCCAGGGTAGCCCAGGTGAGGACTGGTAGGGATATATGAGTGTAACATACCACACCACTGTCACTAATAAATCTGACCATGATCATTGACTTTGATCCAAATAAGTCTCAAATCACTTCTCGCATTCTACTGCAATTATCCTCATTATTAGAAATCTCAATCTTGTCAAAATGCAGGCTTGCCAGGTTTACGCGGTCCTCCAGGGCCCAGTTTGCCTGGCTTAAAAGGGGATAGAGGGGACCCAGGTCCAACAGGGAGTCCAGGTCCTGTTGGACTACCAGGAGATCCAGGTCCTCCAGGACTGACTGTAAGTCACATACTGTAATAATAGAGATGATTGACTCAGTAAAATTAACTGTGTGAAGTACACAAATGAACACTCACTCACGATGTTGGCATGCTACAACTGTGGTTATGTAATCTTTAAGTTCAAAGTATTCTCCATAATATTATGAAAGAGGTGGGATTTTCATCTGCAAGTGCATTTCAACACAAAAGTTGTTTTCCGTTCAAGTGTGTGAGTGTGCACACACATAATTTGCATGTGTGTGTGTGCCTGCGTAACAAAATGTATGTTGTCATAAATGCACTCAACATGTTTTAACAATGTTAAAACATTTCAAAATACTTTCTAGTTTCGCCAAATTAAGATCAAAAAATCAATTTCAATAGGGTCCTCAACAGGGGAGCTGCATCATTTGCAGTTACAACAGCAGAACAGTGCTGAATCTGAAAGTTGTCACCCATGCAGTATACATTGCTGAGTCTTCAAAACTTTGCATTACCTGATCTTTAACCTTGCATCACTGTATTGGTCTCCCTAGGGGCCAGGAGCCAGGCCTGGGGACCCAGGACCAAGAGGTGATGTTGGTCCTCCTGGAATCAAAGGAGACCTTGGTAATCTATCATCTCAATTTCAGACTATAGATTAACAGCAAAATTTGTATTCACTCCCAGACAAAGACAGAATTGTGGTTACATAGAACTAGTTGTCAATGACTGATTTATGCTCCCACAATTGCGATGAAATACCAGTGGCACAAAGAATAGATTAATACACATTCATTCTCTCAGCTATCATCATTAAGAGATTAATGATGATAGCTTTCCTGCCTATGATACAACACAATCTGTGTTTTGACAATAATTTGAGCCATAGTGTGTGAAGACAAAGCTTCATTGTCCAATTGTGTAATAACTATAACTGTGTTGCTTTAGGTGATCGGGGGAACCCTGGATACTCACCCGGCCCACCCGGTAAACCTGGGATCAAAGGCTTTCCTGGACCACCAGGTGAGCCTGAAAACTCTGTGTCTTACTGTTCAGTAACCCTGAGCAAAAGCACTGCCGAACTTATAACACTCTCCATCTTATTCATCAGTTATCTCTTGCCACAAAGATACATCACTTCATTCCTCATTGACAGAGAACCCGTCCAGCACTATTATCACCTTAATGTCTTGTTTACAGTACTCCTATACTTCACAACACCAACCAATGACCAAAGGTATTTTAAGGGACACAACACTCTAATGATTCCTCCTCCGTCCTTTTTTTCAAAGGTTTGAAAGGCGAACCAGTGTATGCCAGCGCTGTATATGAACCCGGTATTCCAGGCTTACCAGGTCCCCCTGGTAATCGAGGACCCCCAGGGTTCACCGGACCATCCGGACCACCAGGCCCTGCAGGTCCCACACATCTCTCTCCATCTCAGTCAAATATCCTCACTGTGGTTTTAAGATCTGTTGCTACTTTTCATCCTAAATTAATTGTCTTCTGTATAGCAGATAAAGCTTCCAAAGTGGTTACTTCATTTTATTAAATCAGTTCCATATGTTGAGACTGCAAGCTATTTACTAATTACTGGGCATTTATTCTGCTTAACACAACCACAACGTCAAATTGAACTACTGTGGAATTTGCAATATATTTATGAATTCCACAATTTCAAAAATATCAAACTGGATGTTTTTTCCTGCTGTGACATTTTATATTGGCACTTTCCCCAATAGGTCCTGCAGGCCCAAAGGGAGTGCTTGGGTCCAGTCCAGCAGGCCCACCTGGGTTTACAGGTCGTAAAGGAGACAAAGGCCCACAAGGACTGCCAGGTGTGCATGCATGTGTTTATGTACAGATGTGTGCATGTGGGTACATGTATGACACAATATGATGTATGAGTCTTGTTTGACTATATCAAAACTATATCAATATTGTGACATGAGACTATATGATCTTGGATTTGGGATATTATAATATTGTGACATGGAATAAGTGTTATGTTTAGCTGGTTTGAAAGACTGCATTCAAGAAAAGAGATACATTTTTTTCTAAACTTGTAGTTTTATACCTGCTCTATTATTTACTTCTACCTGTTTGGTAATCATATTCACATTATTGATGATCAGTAATCAGAATTTTCTTTGTGTAAATATCTTATGAAAGTACCATGTCAAAATATCAGTATTGAAGTTATTTGGCCAAAGATTTTTGATGTTTGTTTTTGTTTACATCATCCAGCTCTTGTGTGATGACACTGTGATGTTGCTTTTACTGCATGCCTTTCTATTTAAATCATCCGCATGCTGCCATTTGGAACTTCATTATGCTGGCTTTTGTTTGTTAATGACTTTTGTCCTGGGGCAGGTCCACAAGGCAGCCCTGGACAATCTGGCCGACAGGGTCCTCGAGGGATTCCAGGCAGCAGTGGCCCAGCGCTGGCTGACAGTTTCCTGATAGCTAGACACAGTCAGAGCATCCTTGTGCCTGACTGCCCTCGAGGCACAAGCTTCATCTACTCTGGTTATTCTTTCCTCTTCATCAATGGAAACGAGAGAGCTCATGGACAAGACCTCGGTGAGAGCACGGAAACCTATATGCCAGGAAGTAGTATGCAGACTCTGCAGCGTAAAATAACACACACTTAAAGTCAGTTGTGCTGACACAATGACATTGTTCTGATCTTGTTAGTTTGACTGTTTGATCACTTTACGCTGCCTCCCAGGCACCATGGGAAGCTGTCTCCCTCGTTTTACCACCATGCCCTTCCTGTTCTGTGACACGGAAACTAATTGCCGCTATGCTTCCCGCAACGACTACTCCTACTGGTTGTCCACTGATGAGCCTGTACCTCCCAGCATGGTTCCCATTAAAGGGCCGGACCTTGCCACTTACATCAGCAGGTAAGAGAGAAATACATACAAACACACACATACTCACAATTTCTTCAATTAGGCTCTGCTCAGCATGATAAACTTGCTGTACCTGAAGTTATTACAGTCCTGGAGTAATCACGATAGCCATACCGTAACAGAATTCATTTTGCATTAGCTATCTTCAAGTATCATAGTAGCCATTTAGACAGACATGTTTTATTATCATTGCCCCACCAAGATATATTCAAATGGTTGCCAAAGTCAAAAAGTTTTAAAATCTGTTAGTGGTAGCTATAATGTGATTTAGGTGTGTCTTTGTATGTGTGCAAACATGTTCTCTGATTTAGGTGTTCAGTGTGTGAAACCACCACCAATGCCATAGCCATCCACAGCCAGACAACCCAGACCCCAGAATGTCCACGAGGCTGGGAGTCCCTGTGGACTGGATATTCATTTGTCATGGTAAAGAAATAGCTTTCTATTAGCTTTATCTGAAGATTTTATCTTTATCTTTTGTCTTTATATTTATTTTATCTTCTCTTTTCTCTTTTGGGCTTTTCTAAATTTGTCTTTTTGAAATTTGTCTCAATTTGGCACTGTTCTCCACTGCACTCAACTCCCTGTATGTATCCTCCCTCATCAATGCTTGTCAACCCCCCTCCTAGCAAACGGGTGTTGGTGCAGAGGGCTCCTCCCAGCCCCTGGTTTCCCCCGGTTCTTGTCTGGAAAATTTTCACAAGGTGCCCTTCATAGAGTGTCATGGCAGAGGAACCTGTAACTACTATCCTGATTCCTACAGCTACTGGCTGGCCTCCGTCGACCCCAACAGCATGTTCAGGTGAACTATTGCCCTCTCTGTGTAAACAGTGGTGGATTTATTATAAAGGGCTAGAGTTTAAGCCAAATCAATTATGTAGTGAGCTGGGTCACTATGCCTTGAGGAGCTGTTAAGCCTAAAATAATTTAATTAGCACAGGGTCCTGTTATGGGGTAAATGCTGTTTCAGAAGTTTTTCCAACCTGCCCAAAGTGGGAGAAACACTCAATTCTTATAATTGTTGGTGAAATGGAGAAATAAATGGAGAAACATTTTTTCAGTACAAAAATACTGATATTGGTTTTAGCCCTCAGAAAGCCATAGTAGTCAAAGCTTAATTTCATTCCTACAGCTCGACATAACTAGAGTTGGTGTGTCTTGTGTTTATATAACTCTCTTTGGTGATTTATTTTCTATTTTCTGTCTTGCAGTATGATGTTACTGTTTGCTCCTGCAATTGCTTCCTATCCCCAAAGGAATCATTTCATCATTTCTCAAGTTTCATCTTATCTTATAAGATAGACAATGTTTTCTTGATTTGGGGATTGGTTGTCAGTAAAATTTTACCACCCAATCCACATTTACAATGTTACCTCACAACAAAGTAAACCATTATAAATCTGTTATCCAGTAATCTCCTGGGAATAATTCAACTTTTCTCTTGTTATTGTTCCTCTGTGTGTGTGCATGTTTGGCCATCCTCTACAGTAAACCCATTCCTCAGACAGTGAAGGGACCTTCTCTACAGAGCGTCATCAGCCGTTGCAGGGTCTGCAGGAAACCATAGCAACCTGTCCAGTCAGGTGGAACAAGATTGTAAGGCGGTAACACAAGGTAACACCGCTGTCCTACAGCATCCGGGAGAGGAGCAGCACCAAAGACTGACCACTGCAGAGGATGCATCTGGGGACAGATGTAGTTTGCCTCTCAGTGTAGTTAGAGATGATTTCACATTGATTTCACATTGATCTGTAAACAATGGTCTTTACTATAATAATCAATTCAAGTATTTTAAGCAAGAACATTACATATCTGAAAGGTCCAGCAAATCAGTTTTTAGGAATGATCTTTTTTGCCCTTTTTTGCCTGTGTGTTAATAAGTATTGTGCATGCAGCATCTGTCGTCTAAGTCAACTTGTGGCTGGTTAGCTCTAAATAAAATGCAGCATTTCAATACTATCTATAAGTAATGGCAGTTTTTGTGTAAGCTGACGATGAGAATTAAATAAGGAAGGAGTAGTGGTAATAGTAGTAGTGCCAACTGAGTCTGGAATACTGTACACTGTGGATCATGGACAGTTTTTACAGAGAAATGTATGTCCTTTTTGTCCCTGGGCACATTGTGCTTTAAAAGCATCATTTGTCCTTCTCTTTTTTTGCTATTGTCCTCTGATAGTTCTTGTGGCTAGTTATTAGGCAACCTAATGGCATATTCAGACCCAATCACCCCTGACCATAGACACACCTATGGTAGAGTGTGGCCTTATACAGCTCAGTGAATAGAGCATGACACTGCTGCTGCCCAGGATTACTAATACTATCCATGTATGCACTTATATAAGTTGTTTTGGACAAAAAAAATCCTTTAAATACAATGTGTTATGTAGACTACAACATCACTACAGGAGCATCTTGAATGATAAATTGCCCTTCACAATGGTGATGTCATTGACATATGGATGTTGCTTTGTTCTGAGTATCCGGAGAGGGCTGGTCCAGTCCAGTATGTCAGTGATCTATTTTGGTCGCAATAAATGACGTACGTGGTCCTCTGACAACTGGCGAGGAAAACATGTTGTAAATGTGATGGCCCTGCTTTGAAGTTTTCCCATGTTGTGCAGATGGAAATTCTCATTTATTTGTGTACTCGCATTAAAATATTTCTGGGAATATCAGCATGCTGTTAAATGGTGCATGTAGCAAATATTGCTCACACTGCTTTTAGATTTTTCCAGCAGAGTTTCTAAATGTAGGGGAGCACTGCTGCAATAAAACGGTGCCGTCTTTGTTGTTGGAGGGAGTGAAAATACACAAGCTAGGGCAGATTTTTTTTTTTTTTTTGTGGAATGATTTTTTTTTCACATTCTCTCTCTCTCTCTGTCTCTCTGAGGAGGGGGAAATGAGATGGGTTGTTGAAGAGAGAAATAAGGATGAAAAAAAAACATGAAAAAGAAAACAATCACTCACATGTATAGGTTGATAATTAAAAAATGGGTCTGTTTTATTAAACCAGTGGTTTGAAAGAACCCATCAGAAGTTGGATAATACTGTTTTAAATCCTGACTAGCCTCGCTCTTGTGATTTCAATGTCTTATTTCTCCTCACTATGCACTCGGCCTGCAATCACTAGAGCAATAGGTTCCCTAAGGTATATCACTCAAGCTCACTCACCCATATCTGTCACTGCAATCAATAGATCCAAACTCCTTACATATTGTAGCTAGTTGCAGGAAAAAAGGCACAATAACTGCCTTAAATCACTATATGCTTAAAACACAGTTTCCTTTTGGCATGCAGAACACTCCAAGGTATTGATTGTTCAGAGTCAGAAATAACACATAGAGCCTTGTGATTATGTAAGAGAGACAGCCAACAGCTAAACAAAGCTTCTTGTTGTCTGGATAAGGGAAATATAACCACTTACATTTGACGGATTGTCTTCTTCAGTTTTGAAAAAAAAAAAAAAAACTCAACATTTCAGTCATAAATAATCTGGTGTTTCAGTGCATCCAGGGTGAAAGCTACTGATATAACAAGGACACACATCTTGAATGACACCTTGAGTGAAACAGGTCTTACATGGCAGACAGCTGTCAGCCCAGATCGAAACACTCATGCTATGAGGTGCTCACTGCAGCCAAGTTAACAAGATTACTCTGCTCCCAACAGTGCAATTACTAATTGTTTAGGCAGCTACATTAGGCTTCTACACCCTTATAATTCGGTTAAAATCGTGGTTTGTTGAGGGATTGACAGTCCTCAAGGTTGTCTCTCCCATCTGAGAAGGAGACCTGTCCTTTTAGTTTCCTTCCACACACTCCTTACAGGGACAGAAACAAATTTATGTTGGTGTTGTGGCAGTTGCAGCCTCAAAAGTTGTTGAAGAGAGAGAGGTACTTTTTGTTTAAACTATTGATTTAGCTTGCAAGTCTTTTTCATTTTCTTTTTCATATTCATAATTAAACTTTGATACTTCATAGGTTACTAGATGATGGATGATGAAAGATGAGGATTCAACATTCACTGTAACCAAACCAAAATACTGAACATTTCCAAAAGTCATTCTGAAATTGTACAGTGCTTGGCTGAAGGGAAACTAGATAAATAAAATCCATAACACATATCTATGTTCCCTCTGCAACATGAAACCATGGCTTTGTGAAATTGTGGTACCACTCTGTCAAATGCAGATAATCCTTGCATGGTCCGTATGTAAAGACAAACAACACAAACAACATGTTAAAGAAACAATGTGATCAGCATACAGTATACATGACATCACAATAGCCTGTGGAGAGGTGTAGATACAGTTGAATTGTTAAGTTAAACAGACCGGAAATCTCATTAAAGAGGTGTGGAGAACAAACTCACAAGGGTGTAACGTCATAATGAGTTGACCTTTGCAGCCTTTGGATACCCTGGTGTCTGTACTGCCAGCTGATTCAACTTTATGGCACAGAAACCGGGTTAATGAGATCATTGCTGCCCCGTTTCGGTGTCATTAATGTTTTATTTTGCATGAGTGCTCACGGCGCTCCCCTTACAGGGCAATTGTGTGTAATGAACGACGTGCGTGGAATCTTTCACAATTACAAGAAAAACCAAATGAGTGGATCAACGTGTCCTTCACTTACACGTGAAGATGACAGTCTGGAAATAAGCTGCCTGGAAATGTACTTATTTAGACCTTTTGTTTCACCCCTAATGACTGTTGTAAATTACGTGCAGTGCATGCCTCAGTACACTGATGGGGACAAACACGGATTGCGTATGGCCAGTATGGAAATTACCTGTACACTCCTCCTCCCTTTTAAGCAAAGGTACTACTTAAAAAAAGGGAATGTACAGGAGGTTTTACAGTTGAGCTTTACTACAGCAGCGGTACTACAGACACTGGAACATTTGTCTTACCAAGACATTCTCTGAAACAAAAGGCATATGGGAAAGCTTTCCCCAGTAAAGATGCATCTGGCCCGAATCTCATGCATTTTGGCACTCTTGTGTTTTGCTGTCTGTATGGCAGAGAATACACAAACTGCACAGGGATTTACAGACCTCAAAATTCATCATGATTCATCGGCATGGCTCAACAAGTTAGAAGACAAACAGGTAAGTTGTCTTGATTTTATTCAGTACTCCCCTCTCATTGCCCTCAAATTCTCCTCTCCTGGATGTTGTCATTTGATTTTCCACAGAGCTGCACCACCAAATGAAATATCAGAATGCTGAGATTAAGCTTTTTTTTTACATTTGCAGTCAGCTCACTTTGAATAAAGTATAGCCCCTAATGCCATAAAATGACTGCACATGGTGGTTATATGGATGTGTGTGTGTGTGTGTGTGTGTGTGTGTGAGAGAGAGAGAGAGAGAGTGTGGGCATTTATTTCTTAGCTCACACTAACTCCATATTTTCTTCCACAGGGATCCACAGATATATCGAGCTTGGTATGGCTGCTTCATGAACTCTCAAAACCTCCAAATAACATCATAAACCATGGACAAAAAGGCAAAAACAAACGGGAGGAGACTGAGGACACATCTCCGACTGAGGATATGGCACCTCGCCATCGCAAAAATGGCTGCCGAATCTTTTTCTGGAAATCCTGGACAGACTGCTGACCTTGCCCTCAGTGAATTGAACTCTTTTAACTGTGAAATGGATATTCAAAGCCTTTCTATAGGTTAGCTGTCATCTGTTGTAATCGAGCTCTTATTTCTCTCATACTAATTGTAGACTCATGTTATGTGTTTATTTATTTATTTCAGAATCACATGTTTCATGTTGTTTTTAACTTAATAAGTAAGGCATTCATTTCAGTGAAATTCATAACAGAATAAAACATCGATTTATGACACCTGCACCAGCTTGCCTGATTCAAATAGTGCAAATCTGCTTGAGTATAGCATGATTTTAACGGAATTGCAATCTAAGTTTGTATGTACACAGTGACTACATAAATCAGCATCCACTTTCTTTATCTAGTTTGTGCAGCTTGGGGCCCCCTTTTGACTTCAGCACCTCCTGAATTATTTTAGTCATGGACTCAGAAACGTGCTGGAAACGTTCCACAGGGATATTGGTCCACACCAACTTTTTAGCATTGTGAAGGTCTTTCAGTGGCACATTCATGGTACGAAATTCCCAATCACAAAGGCTCTGTTTGTCTGAGATCTGCACAGGGAATTGCCGCTGTCATGGTCCTGGAACCATCTTGTGACAATGGCACATTATCCTCCTGGATGTACCCATTTGAAAAAGGGTCGACTGTGCCCATCCAGAGATGCACTTAGTCAGCAGCCGTTTTTCACCACACTGTTCCAGTCAAACCATGCTCAGCTGGCAATGAGGGGCTTAGTGCCAAGAACCTGCCTGTTCTCTTGAATAAGTCTTGCCATTCTTCTTTGACCACTCACATTAATGAGGCATTTCAAGATTTTTTTTTCATGTTTCCCATCAGTGGAAAAGCTGTTAAGAATGTCTGCTTGTCCAAAATGCCCCTCAATGAGATAGAAGCTCACTAGGTTAGTTGGAAAAACCTGACAAATTGCCAACATGTGAAAAAATGAATGTATTTTTTTTTTTTTTTTATCTCTGCCAGACTGTAGCCTGGAGGGGGTCATGTTTTTTGGTCTTGTGTGTGTCTGTCTGTGTCTGTCCACAGCTAATTTTGCATTCTACTGGGCCTATCAGCCTAAAATTTATGTCTGTATGACTGCACGATGAAGATCCTCGCCTGATTGCGGTGACTCAAAACGTTTGAAAATTGTTTGCCCTCGACACTTCCACTGTCTCTTCATTCACTATCTAACTGTGACCACTGGAAGACCACTGGAAGACCTTAAACAACAACAACAACAACAACAATAATAAAAATCAGCATCATTATCATCATCATCTGGCCATTCAAGAACAAGACCAAATACAAGAAAAATTGAACAAGTTAGAAACAGTCACTAAGGACTACCAAAACCCCTTAGATTACAAAATTGCGTAAAAAATTAGGCCAAAAACTGAAAACCCTAAGATGTAGAAAAGCCTGAGGACCTGACAGCATCCATAAAGAGATGCTTTAAACCCACAGACTCTAAATTCAGATCAGCCCTTCGGAAACATTTCAATTTAGCGCTCAGAGTTGCCTGTTTTATGGAGTTGAGGACTGATAAGCCCCATATTTAAAAGTGGAGAAAAGACAGACCCTAAAAATTACCATGGGATCTGCATAAATTCATGTATGGGAAAGGTTTTATGTATTATACTAAATTTACAAATTATAGACTTCATTGCAGAAAATTATTTACTGAACAAAAGCCAAATAAGACTCCTTCCTAAATTTAGAACCACTGACCATATTTTTACATCACAGTTTAATTAGTGGGCAAGCTGGCAGCTTGCACACTCACGTTCTTCCTACTATTTCTTTCTTTCTTTCTTTCTTTCTTTATTATTCCGTACGTTTTTTGGCCCGTTACTCCTCCTACAGCTTTCGTTTTAGGCCCACACAATAAATTGGAAAAATGTGTGGCCCGATTGGGAGAAGTTTGGAAATTACTATTATAAGGAATCCGACTTCCGACTTACAGAAAATTTCGGCCATCCGAAATGAGTGGCCAAAACTTCGGAAGGCTCCAGGGCGCAGAGCTTTAAGACCTGCATCCACGCACCAAATATGAAAAATGTGCGTCTTGTGGAGAAGAAGCGGTGCGTCCATTTTCAAGGCACCC
>OMLB01058007.1:0-16482 GCA_900302555.1 Myripristis jacobus
ACAAATCAAAGGGACGTGCAATGCATGATAAAGACACGACAATGTACACATCACTCTACACTGAGTTTCATTCCAAAATTAGATACCTAATTTTTTTAAAAAACAGATTAAAAACAAAAGATGGTACTTTAAAGAATGCTTAAAACTCCTTAACATTAACTACCAGTGGTTCTACAGGTGTGGTTCTGTTACTACAGGTATTGTTATGTTAGCTGAGGGCCCTGAAGTAGAGTGATGTTTTTTGATGACTATAAGTGGCATGTTGTAGTTCGCAACTACAACAAATGTGTGTAAAATGTTGATATTTCTTACATGCTTTATACAGCTAAACCAGCCTGGGGTCAAACTGACTCCAAAGAAACACCAGTGCGTTCAAAATGTGGCCAGGGCAATGAAAACATATCATCATGTTAATTTTATGTTTACCCACTTGTCCCCATTAAATTAGGAGAAGTCATGAAATATGAAGCAAAACAAACGATGTTAATCATGTATTTAGAGACGTTAAAGACTGAATGGGGTTAAGATAATAGGAGGACTAACATAGGTTCTTGATATTAAAAAAATGATAAACTCTTTACTATAAAGACAAAAAGGACACCAGCTTCAGGTAAAAGGTATGTGTTATTTTGAAAATGAAACGTATCTGTAACATTTGCATGAGCAGCATGGCTTACCTGTCAGGGTTGGGTGAGCCTTCCCCTCTCTTCTCAAAGCTGGTGATGGGGGTGACTGCCTGGATGGCTGTTTGGTTCAGCCGAATGGCCACAGCCTAACAATAACAAACAGGGACCATCAGAATGCGGGCTATTTATAAAACCACAAGATGGTGCACTTTTCCTCCAACATTTTAGTTGAACTGCACAGAGAAAAGAAGGGATTATTATGTGAATTACTGCTTACTATGATATGAGTATGTTATTTAATTTAATTGCTATACTTAAACACTCTAAAATATTTACTACATTTAATAGTGCTTAATAATAATAAATAAGTACATTTATGTAACAATTGAATAGTGTTAATTTAACTTTTGAGTTACTGTTATGATTTAACATAAACACATACTTCAAATAGGTGGAGCTGTGTGTTGAATGTTTAATTCCATTATAAATACACCAATTACACAGGGCACAAAGATATTTATCGAATCTGAGGAGTGGTTTCAGAGTGCAGTCCAACCAGCAAAATATTTGTTTGTATACAAATGAGGAAGTCCATGCAGTTGTACAAACACACACACACACACACACACACACACACACACGCACATGCTCAAAGCAACACTGGGAGAGAAGGAAGGCAAAAGTACTGCCAGACTCCACTGATAACAGCCACTAGATAAGGCACAGTCTGTGCGGAACAAAGCTGTATGATTCAGGCTTTGCTGCGGGGAATTGACATTTTCCTATCAGAGCCAACTCTTCTGCAAATGCGAGAATCTGGGATTGAAAAGCGGGACAGACACACACTCTGAAGCACTTTTCATTGAGACACACAGGGGCGTCTACGTGGCATCATTGCAACAGATCATTTAGTTTTTACTTCCCTTAGACACATAGTGCTCCACATTCAAGTGCTCGACAAGTCCTCTATATTCAGTGCTGCTAATTAAAGCTCTTAGATCGGAAAAGGTTTGGTTTAACACAACATTTGTGTCTCAACATGCCTGATTAAATCAGAGTAACATGGCTGAGCTTCTAACTACCAAGGTCAATGAGATGTTATCAATTCAAGTTCTCTGGTGCGCCTCCTAGATGTCAACTTTATTTTGTATCTGTCTGACTTTGAATTTGGGTACATCTCTATGTGTGTGAGTGTGTGTGTGTGTGTGAGAGAGAGCTCGAGCGTACATGCATATGTGCACGCATGGGTAAGCGAGTGTGCTGGGGGAGCGTATGTTACCTCTGGGTTGTCAGTCAGGTAGATTTGTCTGGAGATGTTGTTCACAGTGCAAATCCACTGAGGAGGAAAACACAGAGACCCACATTAGGACTTCCTCAAGCCGCTTCGAATCACTTGACTGATACCAGTTGTGACAGGCCAGCCAGATGTGTCTAAGCACAGAACCAAATCTGAGGAGCACACAAATTAAATTGGACAGCTCCTCCTTTGCTGAATGACTGATACTGTTACCGGCAGCGATTTCTGAAACAGAGATGTTAAACAATGAGGAGAATCAGATGCAATGGCTATAAATGCTTCTTTGATACGTACCTCCTCATATTCCTTTTTACTCTCGGCTTGTAAAATCATTGACCTAGAGGTGAAGATGACAGAGAGAATTAAGACGAGAAATGTCAGAAAACAAAGGAGTGATTATCTACTCTCTGAGCATCACATTCAGTAGGACTTGGCAATATAGATTGATATATTAGCAATAGTAACATGAGACAAAATATCGCCTGTGATTTTGGATATTGTGATATGAATGAGTGTTCCTGGTTTTAAAGACTGCATTACAGTAAAGGGGTGCAGTTTTCTGAACTTATGAGGCTATTTTAGCTGCTCTGTTATTGTGGATAAATAATTGTCAAAGATTTCATGATATTAGATTTTGCCCATATTGCGCAGCCCTAAATCTACAGTATACCCAACATCTAATAAATGCTTGTATATTACGCGCACTGCTGGATATTAATAGAACTGCACCTACGTTTTGCCTGTAGGGGAAGTTATCTGAAAACAGTAGCGTCGGTCCTCACACTCCACGGCCATGACAGAGCTGTTGTCCAGGTCTAGCACCATGCCCCCTGCCACCGCCCCCCGCGGCTGGCACATGAGGTTTCCTCCCTGGGTGAAGAAGTAAAGTCGGTCCCAGGCTGTGGTCACTAGGCCTGTTTTACTGGAGCACAGAGGAAAAAAGAGACAGAAAAAGGGAAGGTCAAGGTCATAAATAACACTTGGAAACAAGATACGGGATTGTGCATTTTGAGAGGGGCACATTATACATGTACATATGCGTAAGAAAATGGATATATCACCGTGGGAACAAGCATTTCAGGCTTAATGCAATTTCTCTGTGAGTCACTCTGTTTCAAAACAGAGCTACATGTACATGACTCATCTGAAACGCTGAAACCCTTCATCTTGCACTTTCATTCTAAAAAGCATTCCCAAACAGATTTCTATCTATTAAAAATGAGGAGCTAGGCCTCTCCAGTAAAATAGATATTGTGTCTCAAGTGGCTTCCTGGATGAATAAAGGTTAAATGAATGAACAAAATCAAAGTTTATGGCTCACTCCGCTGTGAGTGACTCAAACCCTTAGACTGAGACAACACACAAAATAGCAAATGCTGTCTGGCCTGGATGCCCGCTCCATTTCACAATCAAATGAGCCTACTGGCAGGGTTTGTCATTAAACAGAATGGCATTCTGTGGAAACCTTTTCTCTGGTGTCACAGACATTTGTCAGAGACTCTGAATGTATATGAGGGTGAGAGAGAGTTTGACAGCTCTGACATTTCACTAAATCACATTGCGGGCTATGCTGCAGTTATACCCCCTGAAGCCATTATGGAAGTTTGCCTCCTCATACATCCAGACTGCAATAAGCTGACAACGCACACTGTCAACATGTCTTGCCTGGCTCAACATATTGTTTACTCTGGCCACATTTATTTTTCAGCAATTTAAGCATGAAAAGCAAAGATCATTCCTTAGTTGTGTTTATTATTTCAATATTTTAAAACCTAGCTGCCGTCTAGGTGCTATACATGCTGATACAAACTGAAATCTCTAACAAGAAATGAAATGTCAATCACATGTGATGGGGTAAAATTCAAAACTCACTTTTCAATTGTTTTTTTTTTTTTTTTTTTAATGACACCAATGAAAATATCGACTGAATAGCAACACAACCTGAACAGTAAGTAGCCTTGGATTTGAGATGGAGTCATAAGTACAGAAGGGATCGTACTTCCTGATGTTGAGGTAGCCAGCCTTCTGGATAAGTGTGCGGTTGACAGGCTCAGTGTCTTTATCTGGCATGTAGACAGTGTCCTCCACAGACAGAAGCTCCCTCTGAGACAGACGCATAGCTTCGGCCTCACTGTCCAACTGGGCTTGGATGCTACAGAGGACAGAAGGACAGAGGCTTATGTAAACAGTGAATGTGTATAAAAAAGAACATGCACTCAAAATAAACTAACAATAACTGTCTTCAGTATACAGTTGTCTTTCAAAGTTCCTCTACCACAATAAGCTGTCCTTTAACATACAATCTACATTAATTAGGTAGTTGTAGTCCTTACCTTTGCGTCATATTGGACACCGAGGAGAGAAAGCTTTCCATCTTCTTTGACACTAGTTCCATGCCTTTTTTGAAGAAGCTGACCTGAAAAGATTTGGTAAAATGAAAATAAGTGCGTTATTTCTGACACAGATGCCCTGCTGGGCCTGTTGGTGGCGCTAAAATAAAAGTCATGGAGTCACCAAAGTTGAGATGTACCAACATGAATGCTGGAATCAAATTTCATGGCAATGCTAAAGCAATTTTTGAGACATTGGCGTGCAAGATTAAAGCTTTTGCCTGCTGGTGGTGCTAGAGGGAAGGACTTAGGTTCACCAAAATTGATTTCATCCTTAAGCTAGATGAATGTTGGCACCATTTTGCAATTCATCCAGAAAATAGATTTGGGGATATGCCCCTCTGGACCAAACTGCTGACTGGCTGACCGACACAGTGACATATAGGCCTCCACTTCCCACAGATGCACTTTTTTGAGACAAATTCTTAGAAAACATGATCAAATTTAAACCATAGGTTACATGATTGAGTGCCAAGGTATACATTTATTTTCACATTACAGAGGTGGACAAATCAATAATCACCTCTCTCTTTTAATTAAAATATCATTTGTATGTGAATTTGTGTTTGAAACTGAGGCTGAGGTGTTGTGCAGTTCTGTACCTGTGCCTGTGTATAGCCCAGCATAGGCTCGAGCATAGCCACTCTCTTGCGGTACTGCAGGGCATTGAGGGCGCAGTAGTACTGCATCGAGGCCTGGTGCTGCTTCCTCCTGGAGTATGCCACCTCTTTCACCAAGTCTGCCTTCAGCTGTCCAGACAGGAGAGGGTTAAACACACCTACGCAAATGTATACGGGTCACGCATTAACTCAATGTCAGCCCAGGTACACATTTACATATGCAAACCCTCATCTCTCTCATACATTCATGCAATGCACACACACACACACACACACACACACACACACACACAGGAGTGAACAGCACAGAAATCAGGGCCTGTATTCACAAAACATCTTATCTTACCACTAAGAGTACTCTTAAATATCACTAAAACTTCCTAAATAAGAGTTTCCTCTTGAAAGCTATTCACAAAGCTGCTGAGACCAGCTTTTACAAAGGCACTTCGAAAAGGGGCGGGATTGACCCTGTTGCTATGGATGATGTCATGTTTAAGGAACAAGTTGACTTACTATGCCTGCAGTGAATGGGTCTTTGTGAGTAATCTTATCTTAAAAATACTGCAAAAAGACGTATTATGATGCTCTTTGCATATTTAAATAAAGATTTAAAAATAAAAAATGTAGCCTTCTCTGATTAAACATGAAACCAAGAACACAATATAGACCAATCAAGCACATGTTCAGCTGACTGTCAGCAGCCTCTTACGCATCTGTATCTCATTTAACAATTAGAAAATATGTATAAATGCAGCCTTTCAAGTATTATCTAGATATTACAGTGACTGCGGCTGATAAAACATTTGAAGCTGTGCCCTCCAAAAGAATGCAAAAGCCAAACTGGACACAAGAACAGCTCCTCCTTCTTGCACAACTTGTGCATGAACGGAAGGATATCATTTAAGGGAAATTTGGAGCAGGGGTAACATCAGGATGCAAAAAAGAGGCATGGGAACAGATATCTCTTCAGATCGATGCAGCTTTCCCACTCATCACCTGGACCACTAATGACTGGTAAAAAAGGTGGTGTGCACTTCAGCCTCAGGAAAGGACAGAGATTGCAGAGTTCAAGTGCCAAACAACGGCAACAGGTAACATATCAGCCACTTATTTGTGAATACTCGAGATTACAATGTATTACTCTCTGTCATTCAATCTATTTAGCATATGGAAAAATTATCTAATGCAATACTGAACTTTGATACGCATCATCAAATTATATTTACTTGTAAACTTTTATTTCAAATCTTTATTTGATTTAGTAGGAGAAGGCTCTGCACCCAAATCTTTATCACCTATTGCCTCGATGGTATATAATGTGCTTGGCCATTCTGACACCAGCATAACGGGGCTGGAGGTCTGAGTTGGTCTTAGTAATTTAGGAGTCCTCTTGACTACCCTTAACTTATCACAGAGTTTATTACTTATCACTACTTTTAGTGCTAAGACACTTCTTAGCACTAATTCTCTTTCTCTTAGCAGAGAAATTTAGGAGTCCTAAAATTGGGACTGACACGCCCATTATTTTTGAGAGAGTCTCCTAAATCGGCAAGTTTTAGCCTTAAAATATTTTGTGAATTCGGCCCCTGATCGCTGATACCAAGTGTAGTGCATGGTGCTGCTGTAGCCATACTGAAACAGTCAGTCTGGCAGGTGAGGAATTGATAATTCCACCTATTTGTTTTTGATCTGCTTATAAAGCACTCCCAGTGCATTACCAGAGCATTACTGCACTGTAAGACCTTTTACAGCTTTCGATCAGTGGGGAAAAAGCTCTATCAGTGGGTTTCAGAAAGCACTTCCCATTCACCGCACCTTCTCATTCTCCTTCTTTTTGGGAAGTCGGCTGTACTTGACCATAGCTGCCTCATGCTCTGCAGGGGAGAGGAGAGTGAACGTGAGCATCAGATGATAACTGCAGCCCGAAACATCAGAGAATCTGAAACTGGCAGAAGTCTGTACATACCATCACTGGCGATGCCAAATATCTCCCTCAGAGTGCTGATCTCTGGAACAGTCAACATTTGCAGCATTTTGTTACTAAATGAGATAACAGCATTTTAAACACACACAGCTACTTTTGAAAAACAATTGTTAGAACAAATTAAAATATGTACGTTGCTTTTTAAAGGACAGAGGGCATCTCAAGGTTGACAAAAAAGGTACCAACAGACTGGTTATTTTAATCAATGTGGTAACGTGTGGTTTTTTTTTTTCCCAAATGGCTATGTAGCATTTCAGAAAAGAGCTCCTCAATATTCAAAACATAATTACAAACAACAGAACTGAACAGAACCGTGTCTGTAACCACAACACATTCTTGAACACTGAAGTACAGTATGTGTGTATGTGTATGTGTGTGTGTTGTGTGCAGCTACCTGTGAGGTCCTTCTCACGGAATTGGATCAAGGGGAAGACCATGCTGTCAGCCATCTGGTTTGCTAGTTCAGAGTGGATGGAGTTCAGCTGGACAACAAAGACATATGAGACGGACTTTTACAAGAATTCAGAGTATTAAGCTGTGCTGTGTAAGAACACAAACAGAAAAACTACACTACCCAAATGCCTAGGGGGGGTTTCAATTTATTCTAAAATGTAGCATTTGCTGTCAATTATTTCCACAACAAGCTGGAAAATCACATTTTCACTGAAATGGGGGCATAATTGAAGGCAAGGCCTCAACCACATCATAAAGTGCCCATATTGTGGAACAGAGCCCTTCGTGACAGGAATAATAAAAATCTGCCGCACGTGCTAACATTGGAAACCAGACCCGAATCTCACACAAATAAGGCTGCTGTAACTGCCGATGCCTGTCAACAAGCAATATGACATGTCATTTAACAAGCTGATGTCCAATTAAACTGAAATTATTTAGCAAGTGCTACTGTTTACAGGGTTAGATACAGCAGTAAGGCTATTTCCACTGTGGACTGAATGCATTCTCTCTGGTACATGAATGAGGTGTAGTCAAGCAAACATGTACATGTGCATGTCTTGAATCCTATTAGCTAGGGTCCGGCCAGGCCAGTGGAGTACCATGGTTGAGGGAGGCAGGCCCATCTGTTTTCTCTATATACCTCAACATCCATCCATCCATCCATCCAATGTCACAGGCATATCTATTCCTCCATCCCTCTCTTAGCCTCACTGTAGAATTGGCTCAGGTCTCAGAGGAACGATGATGCTGAGCTCTGATAAATGCTTTTGGGGTATTTTTTTTTTAAAGTGGTCATTTTTCCTGGTGTGTTTGAAGGGCTCATCCATTGCATCCTGCTTTGTAACATTTGTCATTTGTCATTTGTCATTGTCATTTCTGTCTTTCCTGTTGTATCATGTAAAAGCATGTGCATGCATGTGGGCACACAAACACACACACATCCCAAAAAGTCTCACCTCCCCCACAGTCTTGGCGAAGTGCTGCAGCGTGGTGATTACCTCCTCATCACCTTTTCCAAGGGCAAAATTCTAGATAGAAAATAAATGTCGAGGAGAAGTTGCAGACCATGAAACCGCGTGCTCTGGCATAGTCAGCCACCAACAGCATTTACTAGAGGCTGTGAAGTTAAAAATACCCATTTTCCCCCTGAATTCTGGCATGTCGCCTGGCAGAGCAAGGCCAACGATGTTAATAAATCCCATGCCAAGATGCTGAGAGGAGCTTTCTTAAATAATGCTTAGAGGTGGGTGCATTACAGGACTCTGTAGTGAAATTCTTTGGTTTTTACTATCCATTGTCCGCTGTGTAACACAAAATATGATCCAAAGAAGTCAACTGAGCTACATCTCTCTCAGCACAATTTGCGTTGACTCCAGCAATTGTATTTTCTCGTTAAATGCATAAAGCAAGATCTCATGACAGACTAGCAACTGCTCCATGAGACGTGATTAGGCACAGATGTGCACATTCACACACAAATATGTAGACATGATTTAATTTATTTTCAATCATAAATACATGCATATTACAGCACATTGGCACAGTGATGCATTTCGCTACACAGAGAAACCCCATGT
This sequence comes from Myripristis jacobus, assembly GCA_900302555.1. Lineage (NCBI taxonomy): Eukaryota > Metazoa > Chordata > Actinopteri > Holocentriformes > Holocentridae > Myripristis > Myripristis jacobus. The sequence goes on from OMLB01058007.1 coordinate 8,951, forward strand.
TACGACACAAGGGAACAAGTCAGCAAGATAAGGGATATATACTTACTTTCTTCTCATATTCCAGAAGTTGCTGGGAGAGCTGCTCTGTGGCCAGTCCCATCTCGCTCTGGGGGAGGGGAGGACAGGGAATAAGTACAGTAGGACTCACAAGATTTTTTCAGCCATGACCGTAGTGCCGATATGTTTCGCTCTTGCATGGGACAAAACAACATGTTAGGTTAAGTGTTGCTTTTCACAGTAGCCTTTTGTCTTTTGTGGAAGAACATGAACACGTGTGTGTGTGAGAGAAAGAGACAGTGAGAGAGAGAGAGAGGCAGAGAGAGAATGCGTGTAATAAACTGAAACAGATACAGAGAGAATAAGAAAAAGCTAGCTCTGTACTGTGCTGTATAATATTTGAATCATACAGTAATTTATTTTGTAATCTGAAAAACACCTCCTGAGATTTGCTCAGCACATAGGGTAGCCTATGGTCCATAAAAGAGGAGACACACCTGGCAGAGATGTGCACTAGTGAGTGCACTCCTCTAGTTACACTACCAACATGTCAGCCAGGCCAACAACAACCCTGAAAACCACAGACGAGTTTCATATTACACCTGTAGGCAATTATAATTGCATGCTACATGGCAAAGCTTTGTTCTAACCCACAGAACTTTATTTGAAATTCAAGACGAGATCCCATTCAGCGAGACATATTTGGGTTGTTTGGTTTCAAAAGATCCCAAATATGTCCTGCCAAATTACAGGGAAATGTGTATAAAATGATACACAAGACATCTAGATGATTTCAATCTGATGTTATGGTGCAGCTATAAAGCAATGCCACTATAAGTCTGAATATTTCACTCAGTATAAATGTGATGCAACTTTGGCGCAGCATTGCAACCAGCATATACAGAATAGGTATGTGATATTGTCATAAAATAAAGAGAAAAACAATTTGTCTAACTTTGAAGCTACTTAAGGAAAAACTTAAGGGGAAATCAGAGTTCAAGGGGGTAATACCTGAGCCCCGAACACCCTCTGCATCGACTGCAGCAGCTGGTTGGTGTAGTCAGTAAGTGTCCCAGCATCTTCCTCAAACACACTTAGCAGGGAGCGAGTCTGTGGGGCAAACATTAAAACATTCCTGTGAACAATGAACTTAGGGATAAACAGATGAGACAGAGGCTGAGTAATAAGGACTGGGCGTGGGCCAATAGTAGTCAAATCAATCTCATTATTTGTTTTAACGACAAATAAGTGCCAAATGAATCAGCACAATTCAGATGGTGCTGGGTATGCTGCCAGTCACACAGAAGCAGACTAAATAAATGCTTTCCTGTGATTGTCTAATGGTCCCGGCCCCTCATTCTGTAGTGCTATCTGATCAATTCAACACCCATGTGGGACCTACATTAACTAAATCAAACCACAAACATATAAACCCACAAGATCTGAGCCAAGTTTAGAGGCCACCGAACCTTAAAAGACCATATGGACTATAAATGAGAGGGAGAACAACATCATGACAGAGTGGAAAAAAGATATTGGGCTAAGACAGTGAGGGTAAGAAATTGCAGCTGATCTGGTATTCACGGGCAAATCGAAGCACTGTGAATCCAAAAGGTACAATGATTTTACCACAGGCCCCAGTATACAAAACCCTCACTGGGTGTTATTTTCTTTAAACAGGTGTGGAAAGAGGGTAGGGCTGATACAGCAAAGCAGCACACACCCAGCAGCTGAAGTATGTTTACACTTTGCTTCAGTGAACATTTGCTATACAAGTTGTTGAGTCATTTCACACCGAATCATTACGAGCACAAATAATAGGCTATGGAACGTTCTGTTTGCAGCCAGCCAATCCTGCTGTAATACAGGTTGTGCTGACATTTCGGGGTTTAACAAACCCCGTCTTGTATTATAGGAGCCTGCATTTTGAAGGCCAAAATATAACCCTAACTCTAACCCAGTGTGGGGACAGGGTGCAACAAAGAGCTGCACATAATACAGTGAAGAGCAATGACTCCTCACTATCCTGTAACTAATATTCAGCTTCTTCAAGATGTCAGAAAGGCCAACAACACCCCTGAAAACCACATAGTTTCATATCACACCTGTAAGTATCATCAGTGAGTCATCATTATCAGTAAACAACATATGACAGCACCGTGTTGACAGCTCCCAGTGCTCGACTGCAGGATATTGACTAATTCCATGGAGCCCAATGTTGGAAACCCCTCCCACAGCCTGTGAAATAGGCCCGGTTTTGGGCCCAAATCTAAGACCACAAGCAATATATTGCAAAAATAAATCGGATAGAAGATAGTGACTGTGTTTAAGGTTCATGGGTGGTGACTTGTTCACAATTAGGACGGATGCGCCCTGTTTTAGCAGCACTCGTAAAACTGGGAAGCACGAATCACATCAGCTGACAGGGAGGAAAGCCCTTTTAAAAAGCGACATGTAGGCTAAATATTTAGCTGCGACTACCGTTTTGAGATACAATCTACCAGGCGATAACTGTGTTTAGCCGCGGTATACTGCATCAACTCCACATTGTTTACATGACGAAGACGCAGAGCTACTCCTGACAGCTGAATTCACTCCCATTAACAATGAGGCGAGCTGTCACCGAGCGGAGGAAACAGCCGACAGCGGAACAGGATACTGTGCTACGCCAAGTTCACAGCCTTTGTGAACATTGTGTCTTCAAGCTGAGAGAAGCTCACAGGCCTACCTGAGGACTGTCCTGCAAAGCGTCCTCCAGCAGCAGCTTGTGATGAACGGCCGGCATCTTGTTAGCAGTGGAGGAGGAAGGGAATGGGGGGTTGAATTATTTAGAGCGTGGACTCGGTTTCCCAGAGATCCTCAGTACGTGGGTGACACGTCGGAGTTGCAGGCGGTCCCTGAACACATCACGGCTGCGAGCAAGCGGTGGCTACCAAAGAGCGCGTCGGTTCAGCTTAATGAGAGGACATCGCCTTTGTATCGTTTTGTTTTGGTCTGAAGATGTGGTGTTTTGTTTTTATGCCGAGGCCACGATGAGTCGTGAGGCACTAGACAGGCTGTTGGATGTGTGTCTGTCTGTAGAGTGCAGCTATTTCAATGTCAACAGTGTCCCCATCTGGATGCAAGAAGAATTGCAGATGATGAGATGAAGCTGAACATGGCACACGCTGAATCCACAGTCTTGCACAGATACATGTGGAACAGTGAGATCACATATGAAAACAAAACAAAACAAAAAACAAAAAAAAACAAAAATAAAAGTCCAGTGTAAGTTGCTTTGAGTCATTACACATTTCCTAAAAATGTCCAGTTTTCAACACAAGGATTATCTGTGTCAAGTGGCCTTGAAGTATCGCCTTTAGATTTTAAAAACCATTTGTTTGCATGCCAGTTTTTAATATTTGTTAACACATGAGCTCACAAGACTATAGGGAATTAGCATGCATTGGATGACCAGGGCCTCCAAGGCACATGTCCTGCATGTGCTGGGGCCCTTTATCACTATGGTCGCTGAAAGCACCAGATTGGATAATAAATTTGCAAATGAGTTGAAATTTTACACATTAAAATTAAATTTGCAAGCTCTGTTGGTTAGCATGTTGTACAGGTTGTACATTTAGCAGATTTTGTCTTGTTACCCAACCCCTATGATGGGGTGTATCATGACTGGGTGGGTACTTGACAGGGCAGATGCACAATGTATAAGGTTGAATGGTGATCGCCGGCAGTTAGTGGGCCCATAGTACACACTTACCCTGAGGCCTCTTGCAAGGTGATCTGGGTAAGGGGAGTAGCTGTTTGTCAAAACAGAAGGTGATACACAACATGGCTGAAAACGCCACATGCCTCTGAAAATCACATCCACTTACCAAGTTGAGGAAATAGCCATCATCCGGCTACTCTCATATTGTTTTGCCTTGGTCATAATTGGCAAATTACAGGCAGAGCATGAGATGTCCTGGGTATCACTGGAGCTACTGGATCTCTAATTACTTCACACTTCCTGCAGTGGCTGCAGACATCAGCAAAACAAACAAATGCCCATCACCATGCTGTTAGTCCTAGAAAAGCCCATCAAGGTTGTCCACAGTGAAACAACATGAAGCATTTGCCAGAACATGTGAAATAGCATGCTGAGACATGGATTAAGTTTCATTTCAGGAGATGGACAGATTTTCAAAAGCTGACAAGTTCTCATGTAGAACTATGGCATAAATTTTAAGCAACACATCAAAAAATAAACCTCCATTTTGTGTCTAGATCTTTGTCAAAAACAAATATCCATTTTAAAACTGGGTTGACCTACTATATCCAATAATCCAGCTAGGAATGTTACGTTTTGATTTGAGTATAAGAACATTTATCTCCTTATCAAAACAAAAGGATCCAGATTCAATCTGTGATACTTTCTGGAGCTGCTCGATTTACCATGAATAAGTGACATCAGAGATAGTCTCTCTCTTTGAAGGCTTTGGTGCCATTTTTTGACACTGAAAAAAATGGAGTGACACGTGACACTGGTACAATTTTACTGCACCACCTCCTCATAATCTCAAGTAATTTTAGTTTCTAAAAGTTAATATAAGCATTCTGCAAGTCAGAAAATCAGCTTCCTGTTGTTGGCCAATGGACCAACTCCAGAGGCTGCATTTTGATGACATTACAGGCTAGTTTTCTTGTATTACACTTTTGGAGTAAACCATGTTCATAAATGTTGATTAAAATATCCTAGAATATAATATGTATGAATAATTCTGTTTCAAGGTGTATTTTAAAAACTGGCAACCATTTTGAGAATTTAAGAGTATTATTTAGAAATACATTAACAAATATTGATTTACAGACAATTTGAAAGAAATAAAAATCACAATAGGCTATACAAACAAGCATTTAGCCTGTAATGTGGTAATACCTCGAAGTCAGGCGGTTGACCAACAGTATCAAGATGTCTGTGGCACACTTGTTCCTAAACTGGGGTCAAAACGTTTGATTTAGTTTTTTTTATTAGATGTCACACAAGCATGTATGTTTTTATTAGTATTTTTTTTAATTAGTTGACTGGGGACCACATTTCATTTTGCTTAAAACCATATTAGTTTAAGCTTAGTCCAGACAGCTGCATGAGTCTTTGCATGGGTTACAGGGGATCTGCAGCAATATTTGGAAATCTTTAATTTGATGATATGTTATTTAATAAAACCTAGCACAATGAAATAGGACACAAGAATAGTGCATCACGAGATACAATACTTTCCAGTCCTTATCTATTATATATAGCAGTGCAATTTTGTGGTAAATTACATGTCGCAACAAAAATCTGATCTAGCAAGTGTGGATTCTCAGTCTAATGCATCTATTTGGCTGTCCTCAACAGGACAAATGTAAATCTAAAGGCAAGCAGCAGATAATTCTGGGTGACCTACAGGTTAGAGGGCCTGCCCCATGACCGAAAGATCACATCTTTGAAGAATAAAAATAACTTATACGCTGCAAAAATGTCCATCTTAACAAGCTGTGTAGTCTAAAACCGAGTCTTAGAACTTAGATTTTATCAAAACAAGTGAGAACCAACTGTTTTGACAATTTTCATTAAACAGTGATAATGCCTTGAAATAAGGCAGATGACCAACAGTATTAAGATGTCTGTCTCATAAGTAAAGGAAATTCTTGACACAAGATTTGAAAGCAGTAATCTCACCCCATCGGCAGATTCATTCACTTGATCTAAAAAACAAGAACAATGTAAAACTTATTATACGCTAATTTACTTGATGAGGTTAATATTTTTGTCGCACCAGTTCGATAGATGACAGCAGTGCTCCCTCAGTCTTCTACAGTAGGTAGTTATGGCAGAGGCAAGAGCACAGCATTTCTCCCCTGTGGCCTGATGTTTAATTGGTCTGCTGTGGTTCTCAATCAAGCAGGACAACTTGGTTTTGACTTCGATAATTAACTGAGGCTGCACTCTTGGCCAGGTTTCGCTTGTAAGAGAAATCCTTAAAGTCAGCGGAGCTAACCTGGAAAGAAGGAGGTTAATTAAACAAGTAAAACTTCAAAGCAGTAAATCAGCTGACCAAAGGCTCAAACATCTTGCAAGATTTTATACCTTTGAGCATTTGTAAAAATTTGTTCTCACCAATAAACAAGATCTGATGTAACTATCCCTTGTGTCATTTACAGCGGGAGCCTGTGTAGGAGCCTTAGAAGCCATAATTAGCCTGTCTAGCACAAAAATGACTGGGGAGGAGAAAATCTGATGCCATTTTTGCTCGTAGGTTTTGTTAGAGATGGAGCATTTGTCACTGGTGGAAAAATTCCCGTTACGATTTTAACAGTCTTAAGTGGAAGTATGACAGACACCACTGACTGAATGTGATAATATGTTTAAGTGGTGAGGGTTAATGAAATGCACCCTGCCATCTAAACTCCAGTCATATGACTGCACAAATTGAGTGAAACGGAAGGCAGAGGAGAGAAAAGAGACACACTGAGTTATATTAGAGGGTCTATACGCTGACTTAAATGTGACCCCAAAGGTCCCATGAAAAGATTGGTTGTTCACGGCTTTTCCAGCTCCCTCTGATTGTAGAGACTGTGTGTGAGTGTGTGTGTGCGCGCGCTGTTGTCTATAGAAATGAAACAGGGTCTCCTCTGTCTTAGCTTGCAAAGGCAATTTAGAGATTTTTTTTGGTGTCACACATACAAGCTGATATATTGATGTCACTTAAATGCATTTCTTTTTTGCGTTTTTTTTTTACACGTTTATATAAAGTGGAGGCTCCCCATTGGTTGAGTTCCACCCCACCCTCCTCCTCCTTTCCCCCGGTTTCCCGGGCAACCATGTCAGGGTGGAGGAAAAGAGCAAATCATGTGAGGGCACAGCATCTCTCTCTCTCTCTGTCTCTCTCTCTCTCTCTCTCTCTCTCCCCCCTCCCCTCTCTCTGTCTTTCTCAGTGTGTGTATATAACAGCCTTTCTCTCCATGCTTTCACTTCACTCAGCTCTCCATTGCAGAAAGAGAGGATAAACACAAGACTGAGGGTGGGGGGGGACGAATAAAAGCAGATCCCAGTGTAACACAGAAAGAGAGAGAGAGAGAGAGAGAGACATTTCTCTGATCTTGTCTCCCTCTCTGTCATCTCTCTGTTAGCTCTCTCCCCTCCTCTCCCCATGTCATTTAGGCATCCCCCCTTTCCTTCCTCCTCCTGTTAAGCGTCTCTATTCGACCTGGACAGTGGCTGCATCGATGCAAAATGGGTTGTGGCAATTCCTCAGCCACCAGCACCTCAGGAGGAGGTGAGTGTTTCAGAGCATCTGTATGCGTTGTGTGTGTGTGTGTGTGTGTGTGTGTGTGTGTGTGTACTCTCAGTTGCTTGATCTCATTCATATATACATGAACAGCATGTATATTTCTGTAAGTGGGATTTCTCCTTTTCCTATGCTCAGCATTTTGCTGCATATTGGTCTCCACTCTGTTGTGAGTGTGAGTGTGTGTGTGTGTGTGTGTGTGTGTGTGTGTGTGTGTGTGTGTGAGAT